>JABJVR010004385.1:0-14771 GCA_025773905.1 Chitala chitala
GATTCCTCTGCCCGGGTGGAAGAAGTAAGAAACCCGCCAGCTGTGAAATGGATTTGTTGAGGCTGAATTACGCCCAGCATCCAGCCAATTACCTGTGCGCCTGTCTCCGAGCTCCGCCGTGCTCCGCCGTGCCCCGCCGCCTGCCGCGCACGCTTCCCCACTCCATTTATTTATCAAGGTACCATTTTGCCGAGGATTTATCATTTTCACACAGGCCTGATTTCTGTCATTTACAGATTTTAATACCTTTCCCCCCACCCCTTCTGCAACATTGAAATGCCCCTGCCCCCAGTGTGAACCATTAACCCTTCTGGGGATTAGAGACTTCTCTTATTTTGATTTTCGTGAAATGTTTGAGAACGGAGTCCAAGAAGCTTTTCATACTCACAGAGGCATGGGCCATCAGACATTAAAGCAGAACCATTAGCGCCAGTAATGAGAAATGACTGCTAGATTCACAGCAGTACAGTACAGTATACAAACACCATAATACACGCACTGTAGGGAATATGATTTCTTAATAAGTCTTACGTGTACTTGTCTCGAAACAGTGTGAACTATTAGCAAATGGTAGTAAGTATAGCAGTGTGGCTCGCTGAGTGGAAGGTCGGGGCAGACATGTGTTCAGCTTTACCCACCGATGAAGTTACAGACATTACTCCCCGAAGCTCATTATAAAAATCACACTACCCACCACACTGACCTGCCATGAGCACATGGAAATTAACAACAGGAGAATCAAGAGGGAATAAATCCTGAACACGTCTTGTTCGTACGTAATGAAAAAAGGAGAGACTTTATATCAGATTGACCAAGGCTGGCTAGCCACAGTGTGTTTGTTTTCATTGGTTATGATGTATATGTTATTGAACTCTCCTTCATGCTCCAAAAGGAAAGAGATAGTCTCTGCGCTTAGCAGACACACAGCTCAGAGAAACTGCTGGCAAGCAAGACGGGACTGGGCGCAGCCTCATCTATCAGAAGGCTGTACTGTTCCTCTCCAATGGGCTCTGATAACAGAAAACACAGTAATCAGACTGCAGTCAGGGACTCTTTCTGTGCTTTCTGAAATCTGTGTGATTTCTCTGAGGTTCCCGGCGGCAGGATCTGAGCAGCAGCCTTCTCTAGATTTATGCATAATGCAGAGGTGACATCCTGCATCCCAAGAACAGGCTCTTTTACTCATTTCATAGGATTAAGCAATGTTTGTGTGTCTGTGCTGCTCCAGTCGTAATGCATTTGTGTGATAATCAGTGCTCCATGCTACACTTAAATTCTCATGTGAAGCCAGGGGCTGATAAAGTTCTGTCTGACTTTCCATGTTTAGCGTGTCTGATTGTGCAAGGGTCGCTGTGTGACACTGCATCCATCTGATGGTGGAAATAAACAGGTTTATAGACAAAATGGCTTCATTGTGTTTCATTCATTTGTATTTCAGTTTATAGGCTAAACAATAAATTTGCATTTCTGTTTATACGCTAAACAATAAATTTGCATTTCAGTTTATAGGCTAAACAATAAATTAGCATTTCAGTTTATAGGCTAAACAATAATGCGACAGTTACAACATTAAGGGCTTGGAGTTCAAGTGCGAATAAGAGCTGTAGTAATCAACAGTTTTCATCTCTAATAATAATAATAATAATAATAATAATAATGTTGTAATAATTCATACTATATTTCCATTCTTATGCAGACATCTTCCCATCTTTGCATCCCGCCATCTGTTAATTTAATTGGAAATATTTGTATTATTTCTATGTGGCTGTACTAATAAGACTATCTCTGAAGAGCCCCAGGTGTAGGGGGTGTATAACAGAGAAATTATGCTAACAGGGAACTGGAACTCACTAAAACTGGTGCTAGTAACTACAAGTAGAGACATGTACAATCCTGTGATAACACGACTGTATTCTGACAGTATCCTGGAGTCCGGTCTCAGAGAACACAGTGACAGAACCCAGAGAAAGTGTATTGGCGGCATTCTAGGTTATCTTCAGAAACAACCTCTTTTTAATGTGCGTGGCTGGGCGAGACAGACCTGTCTGCCACCCTGCAAACTGGCACTGGCAGCCGTAGCAGTAAAAGGAACACCCCACGCGTCCAAAGTGACACGAGGTACGGGGGCGCGCTGGGGGTGACAGCGAGGCCGCTGGAGAGGACACACTGACCACAATGTCAAAGGGGAGAGGAGGGGCCAGTACAACAGGGTGAGAGAATTGATTTGCTGCAAAGGGAGGAGTACAGCAGGCTTAGCGCAGCCAGGGCAGTAATGAGGTGACATGGGGAACAGGAATGAGGTCTGCAGGGAGGCTCCCTTCGCCCGTCGTCCCTCAGCAGCAACTGTTTTATTACTGCTGCGTGATCCTCAGAGCAAGGCGTCTGGCGGGGCCGAATTCATTCTCTGACATGCTGCTCATGGTGAGCTCTCACAGAGCAGCACTAAGTGAAAAGCCAAGCAGGGTGCGGGATGCCCCACACGCGGCCTTCAGCCGCACTGCTTATATATGCATACACTTGTTAAATACTTATCTATCACATTTATTTAAACAACAAAAAACTGAAAAGAAAAACTCAAAATTGTACATATGCACATATCGTTTCAGTTCAAGCAAATTTCAAGCTAATTTCTTTACACATTACCCATTTACAAGTGAATATTCTGGTTACGCTAACTCAGTTCTATTGATAAAATGTACAACAGCAGAAACACTGCTTTATAAGGAAATGCTTGCTTATAGGCCTCTCCTTCGAGTCATTTAAGACACCCTCTTGTGTTAAAAGGAGAATTCTGATTTCTCTAAGCCCTTATTATAAACCAAAACACAAGTGTACCGTTCTGTAAATAAATTGTCAATAAAATAAGTAACGTATGCTATTATTGCACGGCTTGAAGAAAGGTGACTGCCAGTGTTTAGTTGATGCCAGGATGCATAAAGGAGAGAGGTGAAATGATCTCTCAGTGGCAGACACTGTCTCTGCCTGTCCACTGTTGATGTTCCCATTGGAGGCCTTTATCTGGCCTTGTGCTTCCTCATGTCTCCTCTTTGTATGGCTTTGTACAAGCGTCTGCTAGAGGCACCAGCTGCATCTGAGTGAAAATGAATAAGTGGGTGTACCAGCCCGGTCTTGTCTTGTCTGGGGTCTAGTCTAGCATGTCTTGCATGTCTAGCCTCCGCCTCGCCGTGAATGCTCCCAGCTGACATGCTTATTAGACAAGTACTTACCATTTTAGTTGCCGAGGGCAATTCATTTGTCAGTAATGTAATCTCATGCATTAAATTACATCATAAACGGTGATTTAAATACTGTTGGGATTCATCCCAGGTGGCACATAAAAAAAAAATAAAGTAACAACAACAGAAAATTGTTTAGTTGATATATAATTAATATATTCGATATGAGTGAAAACGTGAAATCTCTGTGTGGCTATTGGAGATCTGCACAGGTGAGGAGGGGACATAGGATGCTGGGTCCATGGCTTCAGTCATCCCAATCCTATGCTCCGAAACACACAATTATAGCCCCCTTCTGATGAAGCCCACATTGCAGACATAATCATATATTCATTTGCCTGCCGTCACTCTGAAAGGCACACAGCAGTAGCGCAGTGACATGTGTAAATCAGCGGTCAAAAGGCCACACCTTCACCTTTCTCATTGTCACTAATGTATGCGTACACACTTTACACAGCTACATCTCATCACCTCCTGCCACAAATGAAAACTTTTACTCAGTGCAGATTAGCCCAGCCTGCATGTGGTGATGGCTCCTTCAGACACATAATTAACATCTACCGATGTGCTGTAATGTCCTGGGCACAACCGGTCCTTGAGCTTAGCTTTATGGACTACTTCCATTGCCACCTTGCAGAACTCTGCTGTTACAAACTTTATCTTTTTGTCTGCTCTATGCAGAACTGTTAAACTGAATGACTACCAGCACAGCTCCAATACCAGAAGATAGCAGGGTATGGATGTTCCTGGCATGATAACCAGTTGTATTCTTGCCCGAGATTTATTACCTCAGTGATGGGTTAGGTTTGTTACATGATAGTCATGATAAGTCACAAATTTTTAAACAAAAGTTTTATTTTGGTAAATTATGTTTCAGAAGTACAACAAACGCCAATTCCAATTATTGTATGACTATTAAAGACAATCAGTGTTTGTAAGATTCATCTAGACCAAGGAGTACTAATATACTGTAGTAAAGTAATATAATTTTGGCAGCAGGCTATCGATAACAAAAATGTCCCTAATACCAACAATAATCTTACACAGGAAGTATATCGTAACAGTACTCCAACAACGCTGGTTAACAAAGGGATGCATATTAAATGGCATTCTTAGAATATGATTATTAATGAGTGGGTTTGTTAAGCGGCATTCATTCATGAATGTCTAAATGGATTCATATATGGTGAGCTGCTTACTTTGATTTTTTCAGAAAATATAATGTACAGTGAGAGAAATTCTTAATTTGTTTGCTTATGCATCAGAGTACAAGGTGCCTAAAACACTGGACGGTTTTTTACAAGTTGTTTGCTTCAGAGATTAAAGATGCTAATTATTGTGTATTTTGACGTGCTGAATTTAAAAATGAAAATTAAATTAACTGGCTTTCCAAGATATTTGCGTTTGTCATTTTAGGCCTTTATATACTGTACATATAATACAGTATTAACAGGAAATTGTAAACATGTATAAACATGTAATGTATTTATTCTTCCTTCAACTTCACCAAATCCATTTAAGTATATATGTACAAACCTATAAAATGTTACGTGAATTCTAAAACAAAAAAGGAAAGCATCGATGGATTCCATTTGCCCTGACACTTTTTTTCCATTATACCAAAATCCAGATGAAATCGCTCACTGTGTTAATCATATCTTGAAATCTAGAGCCAACTGACAATTTTAAGCACCATTTTCATGTTTCATACATGTTTACCCAAAATTAGGCAAGCCTGACTGTCTTTGTTTTGAAAAACATTTTGGCTACAGATCGGCGTAATGTGCCCTTCTAAAATGCACTCCTAGTAGCCTGTGAGTGACGGCTTTTTTCCTGTTTGAAAGTTCTCTGTATACACTTGGTAAATGTAGCAGTGATTGCTGAGCTGTATAATCCACTGAGGCAAAGTTACAGTCATGACACTGGTATTGTACCGGCAGTTATTCAGATAAACCCAAGTCCATAGCCATGTAATAGAAACAGACATCTTTCTCGCTCTCTTTCATTCACTCCCTCTGCACCTTTATCTTTTATTCTGCACTGTGCTCTTCCTCCCAGTGCTCCCATTGTTCACCCCCCAGCAGGGGCACACGCGTCCCAAGATGTGTCAGTGGGAACAAGGGAACGGACGAGTCAACGGCAGGTTCAAGACCAGTAACATTAGAACAATAGCTATTGTGTCCCCCGATTTCAGCTCAAGCAGTAGGATTAAGTCAAAATAAGTGTGACCCTGTCACCAATGCTAATACATAAAAGCCTAATGCTGATATAATCTTGGTTTTCCTAGAATAGCATTTTTCCCTCTTCTGTTCACCACCAGACTGTGTGGCTGTCTCTAGCTGACAAGCAGTAACAGATCAGCAAGCTCGGTGAACAGCAATATCTTTAAAGCTACACTACAGACTGACAAAGCAGAAGAATATTGCAGGTGTAGTACAGTGGGTATTACATTAGTGATCCTTGAAAAATTAACTATAACATTGCCAGAAATTTTAAAATAAACTGAATTGTATCCAACATGGAAAGGACTGACAACAGAATAACTCCAAACGATCTAAAGACTTGCATGGTGTTGACTGAGATCTGGGCCAATTTCTGCTTTTTAAAACAAAACACCTGCAAGTCCTATGAATGTTTACGAACACAAAGTCTCCAGCGTCTGACAGATTGTCCAATTTTCTGCAAGATGTACGTGGAAACCCCTATATTTTTCACAAACAACCCGTGTGCACGCTAATGAATGCGTGAGCACCATCTCTTCATCGTGATTTACGACATAACCTTTGATCCCAAAGAGGACGTTATTCATTCTCATCCTAAACCTGACCTCTGGAGCCAAAGCAAGAGCGGGTGGAGGACAGGCGCGCTGCAGAGACGCGAAACAGGACCGCAACAACGCGTCCGAGGAGCCTTTTGGAGTGTCCCCCTACTCGTGCCCCTAATGAGCAGGCTGCCCACGCCATCCGTCTCCATCTCCTTGAAAAAATACTCCACCTACCCTTCGAGCGCTCCTCCGGCACCCCCGGAGAACGCATGATAAAGGACCGTCAGGTTTATTGCCGACTTTTGCATATCATTCTGCATATATGCATTTTAAAGAGCCGCAATATTTAGATACTGGCAATCAGACAGCAGCAGGGAGATAGACGCTTCCCTGTCGCCCTGTCAGCTCAATGACATCAGCCAGGAGAATTTCAATATAGCAGGTATGCAAATGGGAATAAGCTGATAGCTCTGCTATGACAAGAAAATACGAAAAGGCAATAAGCGAGCGCTGATAAAAAAAAGGACAAAGTCCGCTGAAATAATCTGATTTAAGGTTTTGTTTGCCTCCTGATTTATTTCTCCATCTCGTTCCCTGACCTGAACATGTTTTGGGTATTCTGCACTGCTGTGGCATAGGCTCTCCCCTCCTGCCTCCTTCAAAAATTCATGAATGCTCAATAATGCGTCTCGAAGTGGCTCGCATAAATCTTTCATTGGTATGGAGGTGCATCAGACAGTTTGTGGCAGCCCCCACAAATGGAGACTCCTGCCCCCGACACGCAGTCCTGTGTCTGCTTCTGGACGCAGACTTCCTCTCTTAAACTGCGAGTTACCGTGGGTGCTGTTTTTACCGGTGCACTTGCTAGCGGGTCCTAGCCTGTGGATTTGCGTAGCTTACAGTTAGAGCCGTGTCGCTGCATTAGGCTTCAGATCAACTGATTGGGAATCAGCAGACTGACTCAGCAGGACAGCTTTGTTCTGCAGATATATGTGAACAGCTGTGTGAATACTTCAAAAACACAGATTCTGTATTTCAAAAGACACCTGAAATGACTTATATTAAGGACGTCAGAGCAAAAACAAGATTCCCTTGCTTGCTTTTCATAAACCTGACAAAATACCATGCCATTAAATTCTGACTGGATATTATAAATACAGTAAATACATTCCACCAAATTCCCTTTTATTAAAGCAGTCTATCTCTTGTGAGGAAAGGTCAGTTAAATGTGCCGGGGAGCAGCCGCGGCACACGGGGAAAGACCCAGCGACATGAGCGGTCGCCACGAGAGCAGGACAAGCAAGCAGCAGAGGTGCATAGAGGCATGTGCGCAAAAACAAGAACAAAGAGGTGAAGAACAAATGGCACTACAGCCGCAGCAAGGAGCTAGACTGGAATGCTGAACAGCAGAAAGACAAAAAAGGGGGAGAGAGGCAGAGGCCACCCTGGCACCACGCCAGACGCTCATTAGAGATGAGTGGGTTGTGCAGTGGGCCAACACGATGGCCGTTGCCGTAGCAACAGCAGAGCAGGCTCGAGGCGCGATGCATCGTCCGTGTATTAACGAACATCGGTTGCAGTGCACAGCAGTGCCCCTTCAGTTCAATTCAATTCGCTCTGCGTAGAAGTCAGCACACGAGGTATCTGAGCGTGTGTATTTGTGGTGGCGATGGTGGTAGCGATGAGGGGGCGGGGGGGGGCGCTGTGTAGGGGAGTAGATTGTCAGGAGACCTTGAGCATGGCATGCAGATTTTTTATTGCCTGGCCGAGACATTAATTTAAATATTCATGCTTCTTTCTCCTCATTTTTTCCCGGACAAATTTATTGCATCTACGGGGCAGCGCTTTCCTGGATGCAGCCGGGCTGAAAAGAACTGTGCGGGGTAATAAATAAAATATAACTCCGCTTAATCTCATTGCTAGTATTTTCCTCGTCTGTATATAAATTTGATTTATAGCCAGAGTTCTTTCATTACTGTCCGTCTCCGGAGCGTGATCGATTGTCTCTGCAGAGGCTCTCCAAGTCCGTGTTTACATGTGCGGAACAACAGAGAATCCCACTGCCTTTGTTCTCACATTTGCTCTTGTCCTCTGGCCTCTCCTTCCTGCTCTCTTTCAGGTGCCATTAATTAAGGTCAGGGTGGGCATGAGAGTCCCCTGTAGCACACCCATCACTCTGCACTAGGGGTGAGCGATATGGCCAAAGTACATCCAATCAGATATTTTTGATTAGAATCATCATTCACAATATAGACCACGATCTTTCATTTATAAACCAACTAAAGTGGCATATATATACGAATTTTAATTAACCATTTAACCAGCAATTCTATGCAGAGAAAACACTGCTTGTTGCATTATAATAATAATATAATATTGTATGTAAAATATATCAAAGAAAGTGACTCACTGTAGCAAAGTTGCTTGTTAGTTATTACTAATTCAGTCAGTAAGACCTTCCTGCTGCTGATTATTTACGTCAGAACAATGTACTCAGACATGTTTGAGGTGCTCTTGCTTCAGGTGGTTAAAACAACTGTGTTGTGACTGACTGTAATGAACAGCGTATTTGCAGAGTTTACAGATTACAGGAGACCGGGCCGTACTGCATTTTACAGATTACAGGAGACCGGGCCGTACTGCGTTTTACAGATTACAGGAGACCGGGCCGTACTGCGTTTTACAGATTACAGGAGACCGGGCCGTACTGCATTTTACAGATTACAGGAGACCGGGCCGTACTGCGTTTTACAGATTACAGGAGACCGGGCCGTACTGCGTTTTACAGATTACAGGAGACCGGGCCGTACTGCATTTTACAAATCCAAACAACTGCCACACAATCGAAACAGAACTTTTTTCTAAACCAATTTACGCCATGCAGCACACACCTGACACCATAGCCAATACTGTATTGACCATGCGCTGTGTACTTCATTTTACTGCGTGAAATATTTTAGCAGTTCGATACATAAATATCAAGATTTAGTTCATAAGGTAGTCATTAAGTTGAGATGCACCAGAAGAGAAGCTGATAAGTGATGTGTACAGACAGCACGTGAAAATAATGGTTGCTGAAATTGCCTTGATTCACACCGCACTATTCTGGACCCTATGCAAGATTCCCCACAGAAGGAAATAAAAGGAAATTAAACTTTGGATAAGTGCTCTCCCCTTTACTGGTCAAATGGCTAATTTCCGCTTTTTGCAGGTAGGGGTATAGAGGTGGGGGCTTGATTGGATTAATATAATGACAATTAACATGTACAACATCTAGGCACACATTTCCTTTGTTTGGCTACTTTAATGCATCCTCAGCTCAGAAGCATTCTCTGTCATCAGTTATCACTGATGCTAATTACTTTGTTCATTAAGATAATTTGTTTATGAGATCAGATCACAAACATGACCATTTTATGTTTACTACACACATAATCCGTCAAAAATGCTGTGAAATGATAACCTGCCAACTCTTTTAAATAGTGTGAACTAGTTCTCTGACATATCAACTTTTGATGGCACACATGACTTTAAAAAACTACACATAACAATGTCTTTGACTAGTACCACTTTCAAACATTTTTAACAAAGTACTGTCCATTTTAAAACCTGACGAGTTGAGAAATTAAAGTAATTCACCCTTGCTCAAAAGTGAACTTTCACAAGTAATCTGATAGTCACTCTGACCTGGAAGTGACTCGGTCATATTATTCAGAATCTTGCTTTATACTGACTTTGACTCTTTAACCTCGTACTTTGAGTAATTTAAGTTCGGCTCATCCACCTTCATACAGAATTAGTGTAGTGGCGCTCACACGAATCTGCTACAGATGACCCGTTTGAGTCAGGTAAGAGGGTGATTGGTTCCCTAAGCAGGGAATCAGGTTCTCGATTTAATTAACTAATCGTCTTGCCTGGCAAGTTATTCAGGCTGTGCCAACGACCGCTTGATCTGCAGCAGGTGCTTGATAGAATATCAAGTTGTTACTCTCCTACGAAAAACTGCTCTCTACAACACACTACAAAATCACTTCAACAAATAAATTTTACAGTACTTTCAGAAAACAATTAGACAGAGAATTCCCTTACATGTATCTTGTATATTGCCTGTAATTGAAAAATATATCATTTAATGGTCTGGTATAGTTTTTTCCCTTTCAGTTTCAATTCATGTATCCAGGTCATAACTAGATGTCGTGAGAACACAGGGCAAAAGACAGGGAACACTCTCAATGGAGCGGAAACGCATCACAGGTCGCTTACATAACAGCACACTCATACTCTAGGTGTGGTTTACAGACGCCAGTTAATCTGAACTGCATGTTTTTGGATTACGGGAGGAAATAAAGAACGTGCACGGTAAATATGCAGACACCTCATACACACAGCACAAGAGCCAGACTGAAAGTGTGTGGGGCAAGAGAACTCACCTAGCCAATAAGCCACCTCATGTCTGATAGCACACATCTCCATATTTACAGCAGAACTGGGTGCTGAATGAATAACTAATGAACTGTATATAAGGAGGAACAAAATACAACAGAACTGCCAATTGACTTTGAATGGTCAGCAGTGACATACTGGGAAACATAACGGCACATCTCAGAACTGATCCTGAGAGGTGTGCGCTGTTCTGGAGCGGCTCTAAACGGTTACACTGCAATACGACTTCAGTGTATACAGCTGGGGCTCTTAGTCCTCACAGGCATGTCAAGCAAAGCTTGACCTGAACAACAGAATCATGTTTGTCTCACGGTTACCCTCCACCACCTGCTGACAGTCAGTCCAGCTCAAAATACACTGACTGCCGTGAACTCTCAACTTTACTTGACTGCTGAAAGACATGGAGGGAAAAAACTGCCTTTCTAACCACCTTTTCAGCATTGATTTTTTGGGCCAATGGCAGCAAACATTAACTTTTCCCCATAAATAAATAATTAGCTACCCGGCTCATCTTTGTGCAGGGTAGGTTAATGATAACGTGCACAGGGGCTGCTCGTGCCCTAAAAGGGCTTTGTGCCCCCAGAAAATTAAGGGAGCACATGACAACGAGGGGGGGGGGGGATTTTTACACATTCATTTACTCATTGTATGGAGCTGCAGGCAGTCGTCAATCCCTCGCGTGCCCAGCCTGCCCCGCGGCAAAGTCAGCTGACACAGTCCATTTGGCACAATCCTGAGTCTATTAATATACAAGTTGTGTGTGCTTGGCAGATCGCTCACATCCCAGCAGTCTGCAGTGTCAGTGTGTGTTCACAGAACTCCCCACTGGCGGAAGGAGAGGCAGCACAGGTGTCAGGAACAGGAATATTTCAATTACACTCAACACGCAGCACACCTCATTTAAATGAACTGTTTTTCTACGTGCATAGATGAACAATTACTGTTAAAAGACAGACTTTCTCTTTATTATGGAGCTACATAAATCTCCTTTCCAGTGAAAGGTTTTTCCTTAGTGCATTTTGTTACAATGGTCATTCTCTCCCAAAAGAAACAGACAATAGCAACACTCTTTCTGACACACATGCCAGGTTCAATCCTAGATCACTACATGCAGTTGCAGCCTGAGAGAGAGAGAGAGAGAGAGAGAGAGAGAGAGAGAGAGAGAGCAGAACTGGTCATGCAAATTTATTTTAGAATTGGAATGCTGCTTTTAAGAAAGGAGGCATTTAATTTACAAACATAAAGACTGATTAAAAAAGCCCTTTCTGTTTGAAGCTTAATTTCAATTAAGATTCAAAACAATCAGGATGACAGTCCCTGAAAGTTAATGAGCTCTTTGCAATACTTCATATTTGAAAAAACTGTGACTGACAGAGAAGTAGAGGCCTTGGTCAAAGTGGAAAGCCTGGTTTACCTATTACCAGGGAGGAAGCTGCATTTGGCGAACACCTTCAGCAAACTCTTCCTTCTATGCCTCAAAGAGACACACCACAACAATGCCTCATGCCCAGATCTCATAGTGTTCCTGATATCTCCTCTCTGCCTGTGGCCACCCCAGCATACCATGAGGCAAACACAACCCATTACAACTGTAGCTTTCCAACGTAATGTCAGAGAACGTGCACCACTGCCCGAGACAGACTGAGCGAATCAGAAGGTGACAATGCATGCGGGAAGATCGCCTGAGTGAGCGTCTGAAAACGTAGAGGCATGTGGCATATTACACAGCAGACCAGGATAGCTGCCACTTGGGAGGTGGTGGTGGGGGGGGGGGTAAGGATACTAATACATGTTTAATTAAAGCAGGAGGACACACTGGAATTTACAACCCCAAGTGGATCTCTGCCTATTATATAATGGACAGGCTGGGCCTATTCTCTCATTGGAATGTTATTTTGGCTTTGCATCCCGCTTTCTATGCAGCCGTGCATATCCACGTGTGGGTGTCCTTGTACTGAATGTGACTACACTGTTCATCTACCCAACCCTGACTCTATGTCCTCATTCATTGTTTATGAAAGAGAAGGATGTCAATATATATACGATCATGTCTCCTACCAGTGCCTGTGGAATTCATATACTTCTGCATTTAGCTTCTGTTACCTGCTCATCCACAGCCTGCAAAACAGGCCCCTGAAAATGTGAGCTACAAGGAGCAACCGAACAAAAGAAGTGAAGTATCTAAACCACACCGTGTGTGACCCAAATCCACGGGTCCACACGGGCCTACCAGTAAAATACTATCCAGGACCCATATATAATGTTCCATCTCATTCGTCAGCTCACTGCAAGCCAAGCGGCTGTCCACTGACTTCACCAAGTGGATCTTCTTAATCGCTACCGGATGAATTTTTCTTGGCTTTGTCAGAAGCGGACGTCAGCTACAGCGCACTAGGAAATAAGGCATGAGCAGGCATATTTCCCTCAGTAATTACCCCACATTTTCTGCGTAAGGCTTTTTCTCTGAGTCTCTTCTTTAAATTCACACTTGCACCGTGTTATTAAACATGAAATGGTAACTGAACACGTGTACATGTGTGTTGCTCTTGGGTCAACAGTAACTGATATTCTGACAAAATGTCTGACAAAATGCAGCTAGATTTCCGGTAATTTTCTCAGTCTCCATCTGATGATGGTGAATGTGCTGTTTACTCTTGGTATTCACTGAGCAAAAATCATGCACCTGTTACATCTCATCCTTTATCATTCTTGCTTTACAATGTTTACAATGATGTTTTAGGGTAAACAGGAGAGAGTAGGATGGACAGACAGACACCGGACTACATACCAAAGGGACCCTGTGAAGACGTTAGGGGGTGACAGCTGTCTAAGCAAACTGGGGAGACAATGGTTTGCTGTACCTGTTAAAGATATAGAAACAGGCCATTAAAACAAACACTTTAAAATGCAAAGTAATAAAGGCTCCTGCTGCACAACATTTCATAGGGGAAAAGCTGTTATACCATTGAGTTCCTTAGATTAAAAGCACATGATCACCAACTACAGCTTTCTACAATACCTGTGTCATCTGCTTCTGGTAGCTACAAAGACACTTTATTTCCTGGAAAATTTGTAAAACAATTTGGCAAAAAGAACTGAAGACAGACCAACCTTGTTTTCACAATTTGTATCACAGACTGTAAGTGCCCAATTGCCATGCCACTACACAACCACGCACTGTACACGTGCCCTGGAACCATGTGGGGACTGCACCACCCTACATACAGCAAAATTGCTTTTCACAAAATAATAGTAAATCAAGCGTGAAAATACTATGTTCTTTTTAAACAAAACTCAGGGTTGACCTCTATCATTTTCTGAGCCGGTTGTCAATCAGCAGAACAATACATTTGAAAAATTATTCTGTTTAAGTTTTATTGTAATCTTGTACAAATAATAATAAACATTAAAGAAAAATGAAAAAACTGTTTGGCAAAATTAAAGGTTATAACTACCCAGTGTACATCAATGTAAAGGACAAATTCAGTTCATTTTACAGATTAAACTGGAACACGGTTTTTTTACAGCAATGCTGTGGGTGTGCAGAACCAGTGCTTAAAGACCACAATAGTCACTACCATATAAAGCTTCAAGAAATGCTTAGATACTGTACCAGTGACCAACATATATGTTCAAAGGCCCATGTAGGCATTATACAGCTCCAGCTTGTTTAACCTGAATAATAACAAAGAACTGATTGACAAACAAAACTGCAATTTGGATCGTAATGTTTTCAATAGGTAAATAATAGTGTTACACAAGGCATGGTCTTTATGCATCTATACCAGCAGGCAAAAAGAAAAAAAGTCAATTTTCCATAAGGAACAGAAAAAGATTTCAAAGGGTTTATAAATGGCTAACACGAGTAAAGTGTGTGTGGTTATGCTGACATTTTGTTGTTTCAATTCCTGTGAAAGGGGGACCTATTACAGTTAATTATAGATAAGAATAAATTGCTTTGTGATGAATGATGACATGTTACATCATTATCTGAAGGTTGAGTCTCCCAGAGGCTTTCAGAACACGGGCATAATAGTCTTCAAAACGCAGTATTGTCTATTGCACTTGAGAAACATATGGCAATTTACTATCTTTAGGTATGCCTCTGTGTAAACAAAGGTACGCTAACGAGCACACTTTTTACATACAAAGAATGGCTGGCTCCTACTTAACGACCCTCTTCATTTATGTCCTACCGTGGTGTCTCTCCACCCTGCCCCCATCTCTTTTTCTCCCTTCCTCGCACCTCCTTAGCGAATTCAAATACTCGATATATTCAGAATCCTATTCAACTTGTGCATGTCCCCCTCATGGCTTATCTTGGTCTG
>JABJVR010004386.1:0-14770 GCA_025773905.1 Chitala chitala
AACTCCACGCACACAGACCCAAGGCGGGAATTGAACCCCAGGCCTGGAGGTGCACAGCGACAGTGCTAACCACCACGTCACTGTACCACCTATAAATAAAGAAATGAACTATCAATGGATGGGAGTACTTGTACATTTTCCGTCAGTTTAAAACAAACCCTTATTCTCTTTTTAACACACACAGTCTTCAAAAATAAGGTGTGACTAGGCTAATGTTTCCATGTCCTCAGGGTATATTGCCTGAACTAGGCATTTATTATATCCAGCAGAGTAAAACATGCATTTTTCTCATATTTACCCACATTTCAGGAAAATGCATATTTTACATTGAAAAAATACGAGGACAACTATTGCTGGATTCTTGTACACTATCCCATGAGTCAACATTATTTTCGTATCTGAGTCACTGAATGTGACCTTACAGTAAACAATTTAAAAACAATCACAGTTTCACAGTTGCAAGAACATATGGGGATAAAAAAGCAAGCCACTCTTGTCTTGATCTTCAATTTTCTTCTTCTAATATTACAAAGGTTCATTCTTGTTCTAGGCCACAAAGCAGCCCAGTGACCCTCAAATCCTGGCCAGTAGTTCTATCTGTTCTATCTGAACTAACCCATCTTTACCACTCTCCTTCATTTGATGTATGCCTGGGCTGAATGCCACCTGAGCGTTTTCTGCATTAGGCCTACTAAACCCACTGTAACTATGGATGTTTGCCCAACATCATACTGAAATCTACACCTAGATCTGACAGTACTGATATTGAGTCAATTAGATTTACATTCTTATTTTGTCTTGTATAATGTTGCATGCTCAGGGCCTTTTGGGTAATCAGTTGACCTTGGACCCCCAGAAGTTATTTTTCCACTGGACTTTTTGGTTCCCTTCCTCCTTCGTTATTTAGCTTTGATTTTAAATCTATGTTTTTTGTTGTTTTTTGTGCAACCCTCTTGTGAAGTGCCTTGGGAAAACACCTGCAAAACCTGCTATTTTAAAATGAACAACTGACATAAATTAAATCTCTTCTAAACTGAAACCGTTTTGGATAATTTAAAATTTCACACTCAGAAAAAACCTCAAAGACCTGTGACATCACGAGTCACCAGTGATGACAAAACTGAGTGTAATGAATGTTGCCTGGTTAACACTGGTTTTGAAAGAAGTGCAAATTAAAATAAAAGACCGTTTTTTTTCCTAATTGCTGCTGTACACTGAGAAATGACTAAGGAACACAGAATTTAACCCGTATAAATCAGACAGATTTTATGCATGAATCTCAACTTCTGCTGAAAGTGGACACAGACCCAGATAATTCTCACCACATGAGTTCATTATATACATAATTCCAACATATACAATTTCATAATTATACAAAAGTTTCTGAATATTTTATATTTGGTATCATGGCTAATGGTAAACATGCACCTGAGAGGAAAAAAGCCACTTCAAACATGTTGCCATTGATTTAGAGGTGAAAATGAAAAAGTATAAAGGTCAAAGTTTATTGTCAATTGCATATAAACGCAGTTTTGCCATATCACTCAGGAAAATTGTGACCGATGTGAAATAATGTGATTTATGTACTGCGATGCAGAACACATTAATTACATATGTCGGGAACACTCTCAGCTGTATATCTCATCAGCTTATGCTGGTTCTCAATATTCATTTTGAGCAATTTAGCCAGCAAGAAATCCTCAAGAGAGCTGTCCTATTACTAACACTGTCCAAACTCCAGTACACTCCATTTAATTGAATATAAACTATTTACACATTGCTACTCAGAGGGGTGGGTGATAACGAAAATACCATACAATGATATTTTTGATTAAAATCACAATTCTTGATACAGATCACAATTTTTTGTTTGTTTATATTTACAAGTCAACCAAACCAGCACATATGTAGCAATGTTAATGAACAATTTAACCAGAAATTATATTCTTACAAAAAAATGCTTCTTGTAACATAATAATGCTTAATAAAACTCAATGTAATGCTAAAGTCATTCTCAAACAAATGGACAAATATCATATTCTGGATGATTATATTGCTGCATTCACATCTCTTCATGTACAATGTTTGCCAACCAATAGCTGCTCCATGTAAAATGAAGTAAAACCACATTTTAGATAGTTTATCTTTGCTTCATACTGTATCAGACTACTCTGTTACAGGTTTCATTTATACCTGTCTGTCCCACCCACATGTCTGCATCATTAAAATCCTTTTAAGGCCTTGTCCCAGATTATATGACTTTTGGGCTCACTTCTATGTCAAAAAATCCTCCAAATCACCATTTTGTTATTCCTTTTGACAACTCAGTAAATCAGTGGTAAAATGTTTTATTTGGACACTTGAAATGACATTTTAAAATTAAACAATTTCAACACATACTGTAGGTTAAATCTCTTCATCCTCTTGATCCTTCAGAAAATACAAATTATCCTTTATATGGTCAGAGGTTTTCAAATACATTATGTATTAAAAACAAGTGAGTGCACTGTAGCTCATCTAAACCAGTGCACTAAACACATTTCTGTATACAAACAGTATTTGATTGTGTCTCTCGTGTCAAAGCTGTTCTAATCTCATGCTATGTACTTACAATAACAACATCATTTAATGTGTGTGTGTGTGTGTGTGTGTGTGTGTGTTCAAAAATAAATAAATAATATAAATAAGAAACAATATGGTTTTCAATATTTGGAAATATTAATCTTGGGGGGAAAGGCTGACACCCAACCTGAGGCTACATAAAATTCAAAAATTCAAAGCAACCTCTGCAAAGAACTCTTGAAACTGCTGTATTCCCCATACAAGGAAATCAGGCTAGCTGTGCTCTTGGTACTTGATAGGAATTGTTTTCTGCTAGTATATCATTCATCATCAGACAACATCCTGCAGGGCAGAAGCTTGACAGAAGATGTATAAAAGCAATTAAAAAGCAAAACGGTGCATGAAAAACAAAACCACTGCTGAAACTCAGAAGCTTAAAGCTGACATGAGACATGTCACGAAGGAAGTGTTTTCCACAAGGCGCTCAAACCTGCAATTTTACAGAACTCTCTGCATATCATTATCACAGTGTTATGACACCAAGAAGGGACAGAAAAGAGCCACATGCAGAACACAAGTTTTAGTACCATTAACAAAAGTCCACACTACAGAAATTTGTTGCAAAAACTGGCAGTAGCACCAAAACACCACAGAGATAAACAAGGCTAAAGTCCAGAATCCAAATCCAAAAAATAATAATCTTTGTCAAAACCCAGAATAGTAAACAGGACAGCATAAGTTCTCAGACTTGCTTGTGAGAGTACCCCCACATAGTGTGTGTGAATAGTGAATACTGGTGAACTGAAACCCAAAACTGACAGTTTGGATCAAATCACAGTTTTTCACTCACACATCTGATAATTTTACAAACCAGGAAAAAAGAAGGCAAATGTAACTTTGTTTTCCATTCATTACTTAAAGAACTAAAAGACTAAAATCTTAAAATCAAATACGCAATACTCAACTGTTAAAGTGCAATATCAGGCATGATGATTCCGTCTTCCTTCTTTCCTAATATTTGCAGGTTCAAACTAAATTCAGCCAAATAAAGGCTGCATTACATTACCAGTATAAAACCATACTTTAACATGTAACGTAAACCCAGCCATAAACCCAACAAAAACACCATCTAATTAGTTAAATGTTTGTTAGCAAGCAAAGTATGTAAAGTATCTAACTACTGAAAAAAATACATAAATTACACCTGAAAATTTTACAAATGCAACATTTTGACTTCAAAATGTAAATATGAACAAAATGTAAAAATATTCAATCTCAAAACAAAACAAATGAAATGCGATGTATTTCAGTTTCCAAACTGAAATACATACATAGAAAAGATATCACATTTAACTTAATGCCATCAAAGCACTGTCTTGAATTTCCCTCCTGTCTATCAAATAGGATTATGGGTCATGGTTTTAAGAGAAAGAAGCACCCCTTAAGACTGGTTTGTTAGACAGTTTAATACCCAGCTGGAAAACCCTATGCAAATCCAAGAATACTTGTCATAATCAGGACGTGCATCTTTTCACTGCAACTCTGCATTAAGATTTAGGGAATTATACTTTAAAAGTAACAGCATTAACCTTTGTAATCAATTCCTGTGCTGAAGCATGGGAGGTGATCTGTATGGATCACTGTTACAGCACTACTGGTAAAATATACAGGGAAGTGATGCTGCATGAAGGTGACACACAAATGGCCCTTACACTCTGGGGAATGAGGTCTACACAAGGAGGCTGGAGACTATGGTCATCACAATATTTTTTGTTAGCATCAAGATTCATGACGTAGATCTCAATTTATATATAAATCAACCATACTGGCATATATGTAGTAATGTTTCATTAATCATTTAACCAGAAAGAAACGCTGCTTGTACCATTATAATAAGACATTTAATGTATGTAAAAACATAGAAAAGAAACTGATCCATCATAGCAGAAGTGGTTTAGAAGGCACCAAGTGCACTTGAACATTTCTCGCATTGATTAATAATTGTGCACTCCTCGGCTCAGTTTAACACACAAAACATAAAATAGCATAATAAATGTTAAATTTAGAATTTTTAAATGTACAAATACATGTAACACATGACCTCATTTCAGCCAGTAACCTTGCAGTCTGTCATTACTGTCTAGCCCCAACATCATCTGGTAGTCAGTCCCACTGAGATCATGTACTGTCAGTTATGTTCTATTTATTCCCTCTTGTAGCAGATTTACCATTTTCATTATAAGGAATGTTTGAGTTGTACATTAGTAATACACAAACATGGGGGAAAAAAAAACTTTAAAATTAACATGACTGCAAGCAGTTCTGTATGGGACCATTTCGACCAAGACCACTATGTGATACAGTGTGAACTGTAATGCAGCGCTGAAGCTAACCCGTAACAGTGTGAACTGTAATGCAGCGCTGAAGCTAACCCGTAACACGTCTTCGTTACAACACCACATCAGCAGCAAATATCCGCAAGCTCTGACAGATAAAACACAGCCAGTCTTCTGTTTGCAGAAAACAGGAAAACTGCATGAAACTAACAATGAAGGAGGGCAAGACTGTGGTCTCCAAATAAATAAGTGGACATGAGGCATCCAATGACAAGGTAAACATGACCAGACTGCCATGGGTTTTTTGTCTTGGACAAAACTGCTCACCTCAAACAGATAACGTGGACAGTGAAGTTGCCACAAACTTCTAGACTGGTGTCCAGTTCAGTGGTGGAAAACAAAGTTTGTGATTCCTACAACTAGCAAATATCAAGAAACACTGTGTGTGTCAGTACTCTCCACCACTGCTGTGATGGTAAACAGATATCGTTAAAGATAAAGAATAACCAAAATGAGCACACCCACCTGTTCAGGTGGTACCTTATGCAAAAAAATCAACTGGACATGTGCGGAGATGAAAGGCCCGAAGGGTCAACAAGGCTGCATGGACGACTGTCACACACAAAGGTGTCAGGGCATCTACAGCAGCACTGGTGGCATTGGTTAAACATTAAATTAAACGAATAATTTAATTAAACAAATAATTTATTAATAAATTACAATAAACTACACTGTATGGTGTGGGAATGATATGAAAGAAAAGTTTCAAATTTGTAGGATAATTTTCTGCAACCTGATGAATATAAGCTTATTGTGTCAGTGCTCTATGTATAAATGTGTACATGTGGCTTCACAGAAACAGTGTATTCTGGTACACCTGCTTGTCAGGAAGTTAATGGCTAATACACCAAACCACTATGCTGTAGAGATAGAGAGATGCAAAGAGGTGGTGTGGCTCCGCATGCTGAAGGTGCCTTACAAGCACGTGTTGCTCATTTAAGCTGAGCAGAATTAGCTTGAGCTTGAAAAAGAAGATGCAAAAGGGCAAAATGTCTGATGTTTACTTAACATGTAACGCATTATCAAAAATGTGCACTGGGTGAAGAATGTGGAAGGACATAGAGCCCTATGAAATCTATTATGATGGAATCACAAAGCATTTAACAGAATTAATTAATAAAGACAGAATCGACAAACAAATCTGGAATCGGGAGAAAATGTAAAAGTTTATTATTTTTATGTCCTAATGGCTTTTTTCTTGTATTGACAGCTACTAGTGCAACGTCCATAATTCATGTATCTGCTACATATGTGAGCAAATCATAAAATTTTGAAAATCACTTTTGGCACTCATTTTAGTATGATTTAGAGCAATTGAGAGACATGTCTAAGCGGCAGACAAAATAAATATTGGTAAAGAAATTGTTTGAAAAAAGGGGAAAAAAAAAAACTTAAAAACTCATCATTGTCATCCAAGTTTAGGGCTGAACAATCCCCTAATGATTATTATGAACCAGATGGACAATTATTTTGCATAGTTTGTCATAATTGACAGGACACGCAAAAATACAACTTGGAACATATGAAATCTCAAAAGCATGTGAAAAGCAAAGAGAAGGAGGCTGGATAATGTACTTTGTCAAGCCACAAAAACAAGGGCAATGACAACCTGTGATTCTATGCAATTCAATTCAATTCATTTTTATATAGCGCCTTTCGCAACAGCATGCCTCCAAGCGCTTTACAGAAAAAGTTGAAGAAATCAATACAAATGAATGAAGTCAGACAACAACGGAGGAGAGGAACCAAAAACTCCGCAGTGTGGAGAAAAAAAACCTCTGGGGGCCCAAGGCTGACTGGCTGCCCAGCCCCTCCTGGGCATCCTAACATTACAGATAGTAGTGATACTTATAGAGAGTTGGATTCTATGTGGGAATTTGTAGAGAATTTTGTTACTGTTTGCACTAAATGTTATATTCCCCTTTAATAAATGTTAATTTAACATTCAATTAGATCTCATTTAGGTAAAATTTTAAACATTTATTTAAGATTCAGTTTTTTCATTCAGTCCATCAATGGAAAAAAATAATTTGAGAAAAAATGGAATGGAATCCACAGGGCCCTACAGACATGCAGGGGAGAAAAGAGCTAAAGAAGTGTGACGGACTGCATGGGACGTGTATCTGTCAGGTGTCCTGCACAATGAGGAACCGGCAGAACTGGTTTAGTCTGGATTTTGCAGAAGTGGGAGACTAAAGCAGCATGTAGAATAATGAAAACAGATAGTATACTTTAAAGACGTTGTGACATTTTTAAGCCTATTAGAAGAAGACAAGTGTTTTGACAAGAGACATAACCAATAAACGTGTTTCAAGGGAGGGTTGAAAAGTGTCAAAACGGTATTAAAAATCTCCATTTTCATGACTTTCTCTGCATTTGGCAAAGAGAATCCCCTTTACATACTTCGTGTAAATAAACAAATAACATCCTTTTATCAAAGTCCTTGGGTTGATTTGTATACTTTGTATCTCAGAAATGTTTTACTGAACACAACTAAGGAAATGGGACTTAGTCAGATATTAAAGACTGAGACCAATCTGGTATCTTGTACTGTAATACCATCTCTTTTATTTATATGTGGAATAATAAGAAGACAATGTGATATATGGCTGAACAATTTGAAAATGCTACTGTACCATAATCAACTCTGTTAAGTATGTTAGTGCTTAACCTTTAAGTTTTTTATATGTGTAAATAAAGAACCTGGAAATCAACGTGGAGCACAGGAAGACTCCATAATGCTATATTCCATAGTGCTAAACTTTCAACTGTGTATTCTGTAATGTTAGCATGCCCAGGAGGGGCTGGGCAGCCAGTCAACCTTGGGCCCCCAGAGGTTTTTTTTTCTTCACACTGTGGAGTTTCTGGCTCCTCTCCTCCATTGTTGTTCTAGTTTTATCTTTATCTTTAACTTCAGTCATCCACCTGCTATTATTTTTGTACTATCCGTAGTTTCTTTCTGTGAAGTGCTATGAGACAACTTGTTGTGAAAGGCACTATATCAAAATTTATGGAAATTGAAACAGAAAGCCAGTGTATCAAAGAGAGTACAGGACTTTAGTTATACATTCTGTTCCTACTAGCAATTGTAGCAACTGCATTTTCAATATGCTACAGAGGTAATTTATCAGGCTTTAATTCCAGAAAGTAGAACATCATCTAATCCAGTGGTTCTCAGCCTTTACTTATTCAAGAACCCTCTGGGTTCACAAAAAATATTTTGCATCCCCCCCCATACATATTTTGATATTGTTTCTCTTGTGTGCATTTTGCAATGATGACAAAATGGCCTATTTTATTTTGGTTACTTAATTTTCATCGTAATTTTCTTTTGAATATGACTCAAAATGTGTTAAAAACTATACTCAAAATATGTTCAAAACTGAAAATATGCTGTGGTATCTGGCACCAAGCCGTCGGTAGCAGATCCTTTATGTTCTGCAAATTGCAAGGTGTACTTGGTCAGCAACAATGTTTAGGAAGGACCAAAGGATTCCCATCTGAACATTGCCCAAAGCATCACACTGCCTCCCACAGTGCATCCCCAGGTAAGTGACACACATGCACCCAGCCATCAACATGACGTAAAAGAAAATGCCATTCATCAGACCAGGCCACCTTCTTCCATTATTCCATGGTCCAGTTCTGATGTTCAAGTGCCCATTGTAGATACTTTTGGTGGTGGACACAGGTCAACATGGGCACCCTGACCAGTCTGCAGTTACTCAGCCCCATACGCAACAAACTGGGATGCACCGTGTGTTCTGATGCTTTTCTATTGGAAGCAGAATAAACTTTTCAGCAATTTGAGCTACAGTAGCTCTTCTATGGGATCAAGATTACAAAGACCAGCCTTCACTTCTCACATGCATCAATGAGCCTTGGCCATCCATGACCCCTGTCATCAGTTCACCAGTTTTCCTTCCTTGGTTTTGGTAGGTCCTGACCACTGCATGAACATCTGCTGTTAAGGAACATAAGTAATTCTCTCTCTCTCTTTCTCTCTCACTCACACACACACACACACACACACACACACACACACACACACACACACACACACACACACACACACACACACACACGGCGGAGGCAGGATTCAAACTCCCAAGCTACTGAACCACCCACCCTTTCTCTTATTACAAAAAAAAAAAAAAGATCTTTGCACTTTCTTGTTGTGGTAAAGCACACAAGGTAAAGCTTCACAGTGGGTATTTCAGCCACTACATTCTTGGTTGAAAAATCACTAAGAAAATAATTGAGTTTTCCTCCCTTACAAATTGAACTAATAATCTCTTACTAAATTCTATACAGATTATTTACAGAAAAAAAATTTACAATATGTTAAACTTTACTGTACTATGGTGTCACTTAAAAGGTGGCATTATGTAATAGATTCCTTAGGGAATGTCAAATGTCACAGTTCAACAGCATGTACAGGTAGTCCCTGACTTACGATGGAGATGCGCTCCAATGACCAAACTGTAACTTGAAAATACCGTAAATTGACTGTGATAACTGGTGATCACATGAAATGACTATGACTGCTTTAACCGCTTCATGCTCATTTATAATTTTTTATTTCTGCTCCAAAGTGATGGCTTTCCTTTTCTTTTTTTTCAGTACCAGCAGGAGACATGCTTTTTTTTTCCACTAAAACTGAGCTTTGAAACACCAAAAACACAAAAAAAAATATGAGAGAAAACTGAACTCTGATCGCTGGCGAGAGTGAGGCATCTCACAAAGTGGGAAATGCATACGTTGTGGCAGCGTCCCAACGTATCGTACCGCATATGCTGCTATGTTTGCCTGCCACACAAAACTATTTTTACAATTTAGTATCGCTATCATCATCATAACATCAAAAAATCGTAAGTCCAACCATCGTAACTTGGAGACCATCTGTACTTAAGACAGTCCAGTAACTATAAACTGCAAAAAGTGCAAGGGAACATGAGTATGAGTGTGTGCCCTAAAAAAAGCCTTTCCCTGGGCTAACTTCATGCTTCCCATCAAAGGCTCTGAATCAGTAACACCATATTTAGAAAATTAGATAAGAAGTCATTGAAAATTAATGAGATATTTTGCAAATGTATAAATACCCACATATACAGCAGTAAAATATAAAAACATATACACATTAATATGCTGAAAGTTTGTAAAATTGTGTAATGTAACAGTACTTTTGATTCCAACAACAATAAATAATAAAACACATACACGGTTTTGTTTTCATATACTATACTTTTGATAAGGTTATTTTGAATGTCATGTAAAGAAACGTTTGCTGGACAGGACTCTTGCTGTCCTCCAAGAACCTCCAATACCCCGAACGTGAACCATCCCATGTATTTCAACTGAAAAACAACTGCTGCCAGAGTGCTGCCAAATCTGGTTTTCAACCAGCACCAAAACATTGCTTGTCTGGAACCAAGAACCTGTGACATACAGTGAAAATTGCTGAACTAACTGCCCAAACATTAGAAAACACTATACTAGCAAGTCTTTTTATATGAAAAATAAACTGTCCTACAAAGACTACTCACTCAATACTTTATTCTTTACATCCTTGTTCTTGATTATTTTATTAATTCAATTCAATTCAATTTATTTTTATATAGCGCCTTTCGCAACAGCATGCCTCAAAGCGCTTTACAGAGAAAGTTGAAGAAATCAATAATATTAAATGTTTAATTACAACTATTTACAAAGGTACATAGAACAAAATAAAGGGGCACTAATTTTCTTTATGCATAACATAACACTTGAAAAATGCCTGAAAACATGGTAGCATAGTCAGTCGTATAACATTGGTATTTTTACTGATAAATGGAAAAGAAAACAAAGTCACATTTTTGTTTAAATTCCATTCTACTGGTAAATAAGTTTGCTAAATAGGCGTGTATGTCCATGTTGATAGTGATCTCTGTGAACTGCATGAATTTGCTGCAAGTGTAATCTGAAAGGTCTTCTGTTTGTACCTCAAGATAATCAGTGATTAGATTCCAGCTCTGCTGGTAACAGCCTACATCTTGAGAACTAACAACCTAAGCCTATTTTTCTAAAAATGTGGTACTGCTACTACACTTGTCATTTATCAGCTTCATACTGTTGACAATGTAAAATATTAACATATTTTTTTCAGAATTTATACTTGGCAAGCCTATGACATACAGAAATTCACTATTTTTTTGTCACTTATCTAAGTATATAGGGTGAGTGAATGAGTGTGCATACAATTAGGCAAAGTAACGTCACCCTTATGCCAATGTTTCAGTTCACCTGAACTCAGAAAATGCACTACCTCTGCATTTGAAGGTGCATAAATTCAAGTTAGTTCTATTTTTATGTTCATTGACAGTATTCTAACAGACGTTGTTTTATAATTAAACATTTTACTCATTTAAAAATTGCTAGTTACTATAAAATTTGATCTAACTTCACTGTTGGTTTTAATAACACAGCACATCAGTTCTGTAGTACTGTTGTACTTTCACAAATACCATTCACCCCATCACAATGACAGGATGGTAAACCAACAAAGTCTGATTATTTCATACTGCGAGTAGAGAAAATAATTACCCCAAAACGCATTTCAGCCATTTAAGTACTTGTATTTCATTACATTTATAATATTAGTTGGTAGGTTTAGGATGGCTGAATGTTTTGCTGCCTTTCCCTACACTACCAGAGGCTCCTATCAATTCGTAAAAAAAAAAAAATAAAAAAAATAAATAAATAAATAAATAAAATAAAAAAAATCCTAGGGCAAAGCATGCTGGGAAATATACATATTTTATACTCATAACGCTGCCAGACTTCAGCCTATTTCTATTTGCGTTTATAAAAACTATTTAAATTAATAGAAAACACTGTTGAACATGACATAGCTTCTACTGGTTAGTGAGGGACCTTTACTATTGAAGTTTAGCGCTTCGGAACAACGTAAAAAACAATTTTCTTCAGACAACCAAGGCTTGTCATATAGGACAGGGTGATACAACATAAACTCCTGAACTGATCAAAGGACCCACGCCATGGGATCGGTCCCACTGTGTCAACACAAAACGTAACATATAATGTAGGTATGTTTCACATTACTCAGTACTAATTACACACGGCATCGTTTCCTCCAATACAAAAATATCAGAAATTGTGCTTCAGTATGCCTAGTCGGTCCATCGCCTCCTTTTCCGAGCAACTTTACACTGAAGATACCAAACATCACGGCTGTTTGAGACTTCGTACTTACATTCATTATGTAATGCAATATGTTTGCCCTGCCTCCGAACACGCTTTAAATAAACTGAGTCCGTAAAGCGGAGGTAAGGCTGGAGGGGTGCTGGAGCTGGGAGCGGATAGAGAAGAGTTGGGAGCTGAGAGCCGGGAGCGGAGCCGAGCTCGCCTACCTGATCACGGCCGTGTCCCCCTGCCGGATCGTGATGTTGTCCGTGGTCCGCTGCATGTCCACAGTCCGGACAGGGAGCCCTGTTGGAATAAGACACAGCAGTCTGAAAAGGGCCGCCTGTAACTGCCTCCCACACGGTCTCCTTCCAACCATAACTGCGCTCGGGAAAGGAGAAAAACTGACAAATCCAAGGAAATGTTTGCAGTTTTGGACAGCGCTTAAGTTCCGTTCCAAAGTGGATAGTTCCCCTGCCAAGAGACGCTTTCCTTGGGTTACACGAAAAAACAGCCGCCGAAGGAGATTTATTTGAATATCGGCTCAGTAAATCTCGCCAATGAGCGTATTCCGTGCAAGATGAATATGGGGTATCTCTGATGGGCAACAAGCAGAGCTCACAGCTTAGCTGCGCTCTGGAGGGGAGTCGGCGCGCTCTCTTTCCCTCTTCTCCTCGGTGGCGCGCTCTCTCTCTCCATGCTCTCATGGGTCGCGCGCGCTCTCTCTCTCTCTCTCTCCCTCTTCTCATGGGTCGCGCGCAAACTCTTCCCTTGTACCCCACCCCCGCCATGTATCGCACCGATGCCTGCCTCTCTCCCTTCCCCCTCCCCCCGAATGGCTTATACTCTCTTATTGGTTGTCAGGACAACAGCACCATCTGAGGTTCTCTTCCTACCAAATGCATGTAACTCTTCTAAGCTTGTACACTTCTAATATGTACAAGGAACATTTGTTATGGTCGTTGCTGGGTTTAAAACCTTATAAATTTAAGAAGTATTGTACCCTAGTGTGTGAAAGATTGAAAATGAAAACAGCATTATAATCCAAAAAGGGTAATGACGGAAAGCAGGCAGATGCAGTCTTTTATTACTATCTTACTTAATTAGGAAAACTAACCAGAATGATCCCACATTCATCTGATAACACAACGTGGTTGGCATGAAATCCAAGTCGTGTGATATTTAACAGTATAACAGTTAACACCATATCATATATGTAATGCCTTAACTATGTTCTGAAAACTTTATGACCCTTCTATACTTTAAACATTTGCTATTGAATGAATGCATCTGAGCACAATTTAAATTTAATCAGGGTAGTACTGTAATACTGCATGTCTGTGCCATTTGGAGACAATAATAAAACAAGTACTGAAACTGTATTACACTTAATTTATCAGTTACAGAATTGGTTATTGTTAGATTTATAGTCATATTGACAGTCTATTGCCTTCCTTGTTTTGGTTCTCTGTCCCTTTAACATCTTTTATTAGGCTGACACATCTGCTCCTAGTTTAGTTTTGCATTTAAAGGTGCTTTGCGCTCAATGTTAAAGCTTAATGACATATTTACTGCATCTCAGTATGGCATGTCAGCTGCTCCTCTGCTGACAGCAAAGCACTGCAGTTGTCACCAATTCTCAGCAAATCATAGGCACTCAGCTACCTACCCTGGAGGATGTATATTACACCCACTATTTGCAGAGGGCCACTAGTTCACAAGGGATCTTTTTCACCCGTGTCATGAGTTTTTTGGACAGCTCACATCTAGAAAAGACTGTGTTCATTTATGCTGCACCAACAAAGTAAGGAATAGTAACTTTGTTAGAGGTATCATCAGCCTTAACCAGGTGGTAAAAGTCCTGCTATCACACTGTCTGAGAGTGACCACACCCCCTCCTATGTGTCTGTGAGTGACCACGCCCTCTCGCTGTGTCTGTGAGTGACCACGCCCCTTTGCTGAGTCTCTGATTGACCACGCTCCCTCGATGTGTCTGTGAGTGACCACGCCCCCTTGTTGTCCAATCTCATTTTCCTATTCTGCATGGCACTGATTAATTGTATTAGAATTTTCACCTGGGTATGTTCTATTTGATACTGTTTTAGTTTCTAGTTTTCCCTGTCTTTTGCAGTTGTTGAAGTTTCGCCTTGGTATTTTGTGTATAGCTAACCTACATTTCTTGTGTTCTGTCTGCATGTCTTTGTGTTTCCTTGGTGCTTGTTCTCTTGGCTCCTAGGCTTAGATTCAGTCTTCTATTATCGAAATTCTTATGGACTTTGGTTTCTGTTTAATAGCCTGCCTCCTGCTAATAGACCTTGCCTCTGTTACCAACTTGTGATGCCCATGTGACTTTTGTAGCTAAATTAAATTTTTTTTTGTTGATATTGTTACAATTACCATTGTTCTATTGTGATTACAGTAACATTTTGTAAAGTCATTGGCAACTTTATTTTTATGGAGTATATTGCCAGGCACACAGTGGCGTGGTGGTTAGCACTGTTGCCACGTACCTCCAGGCCTGGGGTTCAATTCCTGCCTTGGGTCTGTGTGTGGGGAGTTTGCATGTTCTCCCTGTGCTTGGTGGGTTTTCTCCAGGTGCTCCGGTTTCCTCCCACAGTCCAAAGACATGC
>JABJVR010004387.1:0-14768 GCA_025773905.1 Chitala chitala
GTGTGTGTGTGTGTGTGTGTGTGTGTGTGTGTGTGTGTGTGTGTGTGTGTGTGTGTGTGTGTGTGTGCGCGCGTGCTGTAAGAGGTGCTCTTTCTCACCTCACAATGCATCTGCATTTGCACAGTTTATTGTAGAACAGGTTTCAAATCACTGACAGCAAAAGTGAGAGATTCGTTTGGGTGAGCTGTTCTATCCACATGGCCATTAGTGACCCATTAATGCACACAGCTTCTGCCATATGATTATTAGTGACTTTAAGGTCTTAGTTTGCTTTGGTTGTATATGTCTGTGATTCACCTCCAGCTAAGTCTACCTAAGATAGGTACAAATGTAATATATGTAGAGACAGATATGTTTTTTTTATTATTTTTTAAATAGTACTTTATAATCCGAGAGGGAAATTACATACCCTGGAGGGAGCAGTGTGCAGCCACATGCGGTGCCTGGGGAGCTAGCACGAGTGTCTTGCTCAAGGACCCACCTGGCTGGGCTGGGATTCTTACTGGGAGACCTCCACATTCCAGCCTGATGTTCTACCCATTGAGCCGCTTTTTTTTGTACTGTGAGGGGTAAAGAGGAGGAAGCCGCTGGCTCACTCACCTGGCTGAACAGTGAACACCTGTACTTCATCAGGATTTTGGATGATGGGGTGCTTTGGGATACGACTTGACGCTGAAGATGAGAACACAGGCAGTGGCTAAGAATCCCACTGTATAATTACTCTACTTCTACCACTACTCAGTATACTCAAACCAGTACTTTCTACAACCTACTAACTGCTGCTAACTGCACTCAACCCTCTTTTTACTCATTACTGGTGAATCCAACCAGTACTCACTTTCTGCAACCTGTGAACTGATGCTGTGTACTCTACCCTCTGCTTACTCATTACCCAGCATACTCAAACAAGTACTCACTTAATATGGAATTCGCTGCTACAATTTAGCATATGTTTGTTTTCACATGGAATAAAGATGAAATAAAATGTTATTAATTTCAAAATGTGCAGACGTGTGTGTGCACCTGCTAATTAATTAACAGTAACAGGAAGAAGGTCAGTAGGTGCAGATTAATCAGTGCTCAGGGCTCCGCTGTGGTTTTCTGCACACGCCTGCAGTTAGTTATGTGGCTTTACATGCACACATACATGGAAATGTGCAGCATCACACAGACCTCAACTCCAGTGTACTCATGACTGCCTAGGTGCTAAACTGTACTTTAACGCACTTTATAAATGTCTTGAGATGTCTTTGGTTCTGATCTGATTCTGTTTGCACTACAGCTTCACACTGTAATGGTGGCAGTGTGTGTGGCTTTCTGTAGCACTGCTAACAGCTGTCCCTTTAACAGCTGCGCCATGTCGGCCAAGTGTGCTCTTACAGACAGGCTTCACGAAGACCACCCTGGTGTACGTCATGTTTCTTCCCATGAATTTGTAAGTCACCACACAGGTGTAGTTGCCTTCATAGTTCTCACGCATCACGTAGATCATCATGGCCCCACCTTTTATCACTCGGTCGCCATTCCAGGTGAGGTTGTAACAATTCTGCAAAAACACACGTACATGCACCAAACCAGTCAACGATAACCGGACAACATGACGGATGAGGACTTACCTGTATTCACTCAGGAATCGAAAGGAATACAAATGTAGTGGACTGGCTAGACCAGTCTGAATAGATCAGAAATGTGAACTAGTGGCTCCAATGTGCCAACGTACTTCCACATATTCCTGCAACGTGCTTACATGAAACCACTGGACAGACAGGCTCCAGTTGTCATGTCTGAAGTCCTCAATGCCAGGACATGTGATTTTCCCATATTCCTCCACAGGAATCTTTAAAACAGGCCGTTTTCCTGGTGGTTTTGTCACACACATCTCCTTGTCCCTCTGGACCACAGTGAGCCGTATAGCCGCCTTAGTGCAGAATGTTGTGTTTCTAGAGAGAAACCCATACTAAAGTCACACTGAGGGTCTGTTTGTGAAGAGACACAAGTGGTGAGGTCACGCTGAAAGTGGTTATCACCTGGGGCGCAATGCTGGGACAAGCACAGATAAAAAGTCTGGTCTCTCTCAGTATTTTACTGACTGCTACAGGATATTGACATGAGTTTAGTCATTTTGAACGAGACACATTTTCTGATCATAATAAAGTATCACTCTGTCTGGTCTTCTCTCAACACTGTCTGCTCTGCTTTCTCTACGTCGTCCCTGTTAAACCATACAGACTTGCACTGTTCCCTCACATCAGATAAGTCAGTAGGCCACACTGGTTTAACAGCAAGCAGAACATTCTGGCGTGGTCACAAAAAGCGCTCAGGACTTTGCTGGCACAGAAAGCTCACCTCATCTGACAAACGTAAGAACCCGAGTCCTCGGGCATGGCAGGCTGAAGCCACAGTTTCTCCCCCTCTTGCTTGATCCTTGGTGATGGACCTGGCAGGGAGGCCTGTCCGTCTGACTGGATTATGTACCACTGCAGGTCTCTGGTGTCATGGGTATAGCCCTGACTGGAGACGGTGGCGTAAGAGAGGAGTGGGCAGTACAGCATAGCAGCCTCGCCCCCGTACACTCGAACCTCACCACGATTAAAGTCTCCCAAATCGTGACAACCTGCCAGAAGAACGCAGCATTAACAAACTCTCCTCTCCAGTGAGGAAGGCACACATACTATGTTAGGATTGTCATAGCATTTGTTCGAGGAATGAAATAGCAGATTTATGAGATGTGTTTATATGTTAGTTTGAGTTAATTTTGTCACGTTATTTCAATAGAACAACCAGGGTGAATGCCATGGCCTCATTTACACAAGTTTGCCTCCCCAAACAGTTATTTAAAAATATATATTTTTATCTATATGTATATTCTTACGAATATGGTTACCATACTAATAATTTGTACAACAAAACATACATGTAATAAAAATTACAATTTCACGAAATTAAGTCAACCGTTTTACTGGTCGGTTAAGCACTATGCGCGAGTTTAATCACGCGGTACAAAATTTCAAATCTGCTCACGTTCCAGTCGCGCGCGGCGTTTATTCCAAACGCCTTTTGTCGTCGTTAGCGCTTCGCTCTGCTCATATTTCACTTTGAGACGACAGGCCGCCATCGCTAACGGTAAGTTCCGTACTTTAGTATACGCATCAGCCTTGGTGCGGTATTACTTTACGATGCAGGGCTTTTAGTTGTTACGCTGGCAGTGCACAAAAAGCCTTATTTTACTAACCTTGTTTGCTACTTGCTGTACAGGAGGCTAAGCTACAGTCATTCCTATGTGTTGATGGTTGTTTATTTTTAAATGTATTTATTTGTGTATTATTTTTTAAATCTTGACCGTTGTACCCAACGGATTTCTGTATGCGTTCGGATTTTACACGTTTGTGTGTTTTGCGTATGTAACTCAAGAGCAAAACCTCCCATGAGCAACCAGTTACACCCTGCAAAATTAGTTCTGGACTTACATATTTTATTGTATTACATGTTTTTTAAACTGCTGTGATCAAGCTGTACAAATTTAAGATCCCAATTTAAGCTTATTTTTATCTTCCTGTAAGTACGGTAAGGATGTTTGTGACCTAACTGTGAATCAGCCACAATTTATCTGGAAACATCAGATGAAGAGATCACACTGAAACACAGAAACCGCAACAGGCCTTCATGTAGTCTTGTTTTAAATGTAAAATGACTTCCTGTATCTTCTCTCAGTGTGCTCTGAAGTGTGCACTGAGTGAAGTAGTAAGAGATGCAAGGGTTATGTGTCCGCCCTGCGTTCACATGTGGGATGACCACTCACGGAGCTGTCTGCTGGACACGATGAGTGATGCTTCCTGCAGATCCACCAGTGCCACAGACAGCCAGAGCAGTATGGATAGGTTAGCCATCCTGAGGACACACACACACACAAGTTTGAGCACAACAATCCAGCCCCCCAGTAAGAACAGAGCAATCAAAAAGAGTGAACTGTAGGAAAACAAGGAGATGGTGTAGATCCTTGTGTGTCCGACTCCAGTGCTGTAGTGAGTTCACTTTCTCACACTCCTGTGTTTGACCACATCGCACCATATCGGCAGGCAGGAAGAAGCTACTCACTGCTTTCATCTGATGTGTTTAAACTTGAAAGTGCAAAACAGTGACATAGCAGTGGCCTGACATGCACACAATGCTCTTTCTAGCCAGAGATGACAAAGGTCTGTGTGTAACACCATATTTGTGAAATGCACCTTGTTGTGCTTGAAAGTGAGACACAGACAGGGAGGAAAACCCACACAGGCCCCACGCCACAGAAAGGCTGCAGCAGACACGTCCGAAAGTGCACGCTGATTCAGAGACACGCATAACTGGTGCACTGACACGTAGACCTAACACAGTACAGTGACCACTCAAAGCTTATCCATTGTGTACTGTGGTGATGTGTGATGGTTCCTTTTTGTCATCTTTGCATAATAAGAACTTAATGTTAGCAAATATGACATCAGATGTCACACACGAGTATTCTGAGCTAGAATAATTCACAGTGTGTACATGACACTCACGCTGGTTTACTAGCCATAAAGCGCGAAGACGTCAGCTTTTAGATAACATGTCACGGACTGGTCCCAGCTGTGTGATCGGACACGCTTTTACACCCAGTCACACGTGTTTACACAGTAACACACTTTCCGCTCGCTCGCTTACTGCTGTCGTGTCGTTATTTCGTAACTCGCTTTATCTGAAAACCTACGTTCAGCATTCAGCGGTGATCACACGGAATACTGTAGCTTCCAGTAACCGCAAGCGAACTCAGATACTCGTATGTTTATTCGCTGTAGAGAACTTACTATGTTTTCCCTGTAACTTCTATCCCCGTTGCGTCCATTGCCCATGGCTTTTTGCCCCTTAGGAGCAGTCGAAGCCCCTCCCACGGGAAATGGAAGTTGCAACATCTGGGAAGATTCTGCCTTCTTTTTGTGTGAATGTGCGAAAAGCTTGTTTATTAATGTTCGTTTTGTGCTCTACAGTTAAAGCCACAGTGTCAAAAAAGATCCTTTTATAAGGTGGTCAAATATACATACGTTTAAAACTGGTTGTGTGCGTACCATGCTCTATAATTCAAGGAACATTCGCCCTCATTCAGCATCATGTATAAGTGAAGTTACGTTAATGAAAAAGTGTTGCCACTAAACTTTAAAAAACGGTAGTGACAATAATGAGGAATGAGTCTGAGAGAGATTTTGAAATCTATGAGTTTGATCAAACAGAGAGAGAGAGAGAGAGAAAGAGAAGAAGTAAAAGGAAGACCGACAAATACCTGTCAGATTTCTGCAATGCTGATAAAGCCCGCCAGATACACTGGAGTCACCGCCGATGCTCTGACAAACAGAACTGAAGCCAGGTTGAATGCCACTGACTTTTTTATTAAAGGACGAGGGTAAGAAAAGAGATCCGTGCAAGAAAACCGTCATTATCAAAAGAGCAAGGCTTCACCACATGGTCATCAGTGGTAAGCAACACTTCTGAGAAAGCGTCGTGTCTTCATATGTTTTATCAAAACAAACTTTTCTTCAGACGTTGTTTGTACTGCCACCCACTGGCGGAGATTAAAATTTCACACGGTCACAGAATGACACTTCTTCATGGATTTACTTTTGGTTCAAAATGAGTTATTTAAGGTGACCACTAGTTTGAGATTGTTTAACTAAGATGTTTTGTAAAGCATGGCTCGTACTACTTGGGAAACGGGGTCCAGGCGACTGGGTTAGTACAACTCAGAATGGCCTTTCAGTGGGTACTTCTGTTGCTTTGCATGTGTGGTATCTCTGGTTTGGGTTTGGACTTAGATCTTGGCACTATGTGTGAATAATTTGCACATTCTCCCCCTTTATGCAGGGTGTAACTATGAGTGCTCCCCCCAAAAAAAACCCATCCCTTGCATTTTTGGTGAATTATTCATTGCAGATTGTCTTAAGTGTGAATATGAGTTAACAAGCCAAACAAGATGAGTCAGTGTTTTGACCAGATACACAGAACATAAATACATGCAGTGCTGTGGACCTATATGTGTACAGAGCCTGTGGTCTTGATGATGATGGAGTGTTTTATGGGTGTCTTATTTGTGTTCATGGCAGCCTGGTTGCGCAATGGGTACAACATCAGGCGAGGATGCAGAATGTTCCTGGTTCGAATCCCAGCCCAGCCCTAGGTGAGCAAGACACTCAGCACAAGCTAATTGTAACCTGTATGTGAAATGTAAGCCGCTTTGGATAAAAGCGTCTGGCAAATGAATAAATGTAAATGTTCCATTTGCATGTCAACACTCAGAGCTGTATGCAGAGCCATGTTTCTCTCGCCTTTTTCTCAGTTTGTGCTGAAATCGGCCCTGAGAGGCTTGTGTGAAAACATGGCACAGGCTTCACCACGTGCTTCACGTGTCATGTGACTGTCTCTGGAGCCCAGCCAAAACGCTGGCATGCAAAGGTCTAAATGGCTGAAGAAAAGAATACTCACATATAAGAACAAGTGCATATCATAATCTGATGTTTATCTCTAAATGTTTTACTTATTAAAACTTCATCTGTTTGTTGTGAGCTGGTCAATTACAAAAGTGCAGAACATACAAGCTCATTGTAATATGAATATATGAAATGTTGTAAGTCTCTTTGGATAAAAGCGTCTGCTAAATGACTAGTATTTACTGCAGCACACACTCATATGTGAATTCCTCACTTCCTGTGGATTTACTATAGCACATATTCACATGCGAATTCCTCACTTGCTAAGAATAGCCAAGGAACTGTTGCCTCAACCTTGTGAAAGGAAAAGAATGAGGACTTCAACATTATGGTAACACTGGACTGGGCCACCATCTGTCTGAACAGCCCTCATGAAAATGGTCGTTCTCCATATTCTGTAAGATGGCTAAATGTGTTGTGTTTTAGTGTAGCTAAATGTAGTATAACAGCTCAATGTTCTGTTTGTGTCATCACATTAAAAATGCATAGAACTCCATGCTTAGGAAACTCCAGAGTAAATTCATGGAAAGGGATTGATTAAACTTCTACCCACTATTTTTTGGAGTGTAGGACACCAATAGAAACAAAATGAAATGCCATTGATTTTTTTTATCATCATTCTTTTTTTATTTGCAAATCATTCTGCATGTAATTCCCACTTCAGTTTTCATACAGAAATGAAGATGTTTGTTTAAAGTCCAGCACTAACCCAGGAGCCTGTGGAAGAGGTCATCCAGCAATCTTCTGCTTTCGGCCCTGTTCTTACTGGAAGCAGTGGGAGGCCTGGGTTGGTCCAGGACATACACACCCATCTCCTCTCCACTACCCACACAGCACTCACTCTCTACTGTGCTCTCAGGTGTACTGCAGTTGGACCTCTCCTCACCTTTCTGATCCCTGACCCCAAACCATGGCTCCCAGTAATGACCATCTCGGGGTAAATGATGTCACTCTGGCAATGGAAGACTTGTCAAAGACGCATTTTAACGCTGATGGTAAGTCTTCATGGTTTAGTGAAATACTTTGATTATAAGTTCTTTTAAGAGGGATAAAAGAAACGAAAAACAGTGAACCAATTTTTCAGCTGAAAGAAAAAAAATTGCTGTTGGACATGAAAAAAGAGGGTTTCCAGATCCTCCTTTGAGGATGGATCCACTCTAACCTTAACCTGCTTCCCGGGTGACCTCTAACAACCCCCTGAAAGACCTACGACAGACTCCAAGAGTCCTGCATCCCTGAACACCTAAGCAGTGCACAGGAAAGGGGTGAAGGTTGTTATAACCAAAGAGTTCAGTTACGTCTGAGTTTAAAAAAGCAGAGCCAGAGCTGAGAAAAGTACGACATAGCAGCAACAGTGTTATTAACATTAGCACATGTAAGCAAGATAAAGTGTCTTGGCGTTTGAGACATAAAGCGTGGAGTTTGGACATGGCTTACAGCGTACCTCAGAGTCCCACTCTGAAACATTGGTATTATAACGGGAGAATGAACTGTCTGGAGACGCGCAGCAGATTTTTGCATAAAATGTAAATTCATGTCCTGATTCAAAATATTTTTTCCCTTTTTTGTCTAAAATATTTCACAGGCAAAGAATTCCTTTATGGTTGTCTTTTGTTGTCGCTGTTGAAGGTTGCGTAAGAAAGGGATGTTGTTTGTGGGTGGGGCAGCTAGGAACCTCCCTGCTCCGTGGATTCCTGGTCCACCACGTTGCGCTCGTTCATGCCGGGCGTTCCTGAGCTCTTCCTCGAACGTTGCTTCTCCTCTATCTCATGCAGTGAGGGCTCCTTGTACATGCACACTGTGAGGAACACAGGGAGAAGTGCATCAGTCACTGTACACTTCTTAACAGCACAGTCCTGCTCTTTGTCCTCCAAGAAGTAATGACCCTGTATTGAGAACCACGGCCGAATATTGCTGTAAACCAGACTGATCCCCTTTGTCAGCCACTCCGTAAAGCAGTTCAAACCTCACTCAGAGTACAGTAATGAATGACATCTGCTTTCTCCCATAAAGTAATATATCAATACAGTAATGTGTACACCTGGCCTACCTTTAGTGACTGGCTCTATACAGCATTGAAACAGGCCTATTCCCATTGAGTGAGTACAGTGGTAAAACATCCATACTTTTGTAAAGTTAGGGTACAACAGTAACAATGTTACATTGAGCCCAGTGGAAACATGTAATTGCAGACATGGAAGTGAAGCAGCACTACCTTCGATGGGTCTGGGTACAAAGTGGGAACATGGCTTTGTCTTCTTCACCCGGTTCCCCTTCATGATCTGGCCGTCCTTGTTCAGCCCCAGAAACCAGGCCCGGCCCGACTCGTGCTGACGGTACAGCGTCGACGAGTAGATGACGTAGTAGTTCTCAAAGACAGACTCCTTAAATTTACACTCCTGTGTGAACACATCCTGTACAATATTCAGCGAGAGAGGTGACAAAGAAACAGGAATTAACAAGAGGTATCAACACTGTTCACAATAAAGTAGCTATTCTGTACTGCTAGGAACAGAAGTCTGTCACAATCCCAGCAAGAAATGGTGAAAGAGATAACAATGTGAGTATTAAACAGCTGCAGCCAATCTAAACCACATGCACAAACTCCGTCTGCTCAGCAGGTCTCAGTTTACTTCTCAAACTGAAAGTTCCATGAACACCAGCCTGCCTCACTGAAACAATGCAGGATTTCTTTCTGAAAGCACTGCCCTTCACTGCTTTCCTGTGAGTGATCTCACTCCCAATAGCAGCACCTCCACACATTTCCTCCTTCACTGCTCCTCCACCCTTTCCTGTGAGTGATCTCAGTCCAAACAGCAGCACCTCCACACATTTCCTCCTTCACTACTCTTCCACCCTCTCCTGTGAGTGGTCTCACTCCCAATAGCAGCACCTCTACACGTTTCCTCCTTCAGTACTCCCCCACCCTTTCCTGTGAGTGATCTCACTCCCAATAGCAGCACCTCCACACATTTCCTCCTTCACTACTCTTCCACCCTCTCCTGTATACAGTACTTGTTGCTCCACCTTCATTTGTCAGCTAAAGAAACAGCTACACAGAGAATGACAGTTTTACATTGTACTGTTTATCCCAGTCATTTTCAGCCTTAAAGCAAGTTGTAAGTGTTTGGATTACAATGACAGTGAGTGTGGTTCTGACCCAAGTATGGCCCAGGCTCTTGTTTTTAGTAGGTCCTGTCCTTGACATCTCTATTTTCAGAAATCTGGTGCACTGACTCTCTCAAGAACAGAAATCTACAGAAATTTGGCAGCAAGCCAAGAGAACTCATCAGAACTCCAGTGATCCGCTTTATAATAATGGTGAATGTCATTGAGATCTAATCTTTGAGAGAATAATTATCTCATGTGCTAAAGTGGTTTCAGAAAGTCTGAGAATTTACTAGGTATTAACAAAGAAAAGCTTAAAATTTGAACTTGAAGTGAAACAGGAAAACAGTTATAAATACGATACAAAATTAGCTGGGGATACAATACATGATGTTCAATGAAATCAAGACAGCAAGCTTCAAGGAAAGCTTGTAACTACAACATCCCAGATGCTTCCACAAAGACCAGCCTCACTACAACATCTCTGTGTTCCACAAAGACCAGCCGCACCACTACACCCCAGATGTGTTCCACAAAGACCAGCCTTACAACTACACCCCAGATGTGTTCCACAAAGACCAGCCACACCACTTCACCCCAGATGTGTTCCACAAAGACCAGCCGCACCACTACAACATCTCTGTGTTCCACAAAGACCAGCCTTACAACTACACCCCAGATGTGTTCCACAAAGACCAGCCTTACAACTACACCCCAGATGTGTTCCACAAAGACCAACCTCACTATTCTGTGGTCTAATATGCAGCAACAAGTGCAGAAGAACCACTGTAATCTGGGACTGCTGTCCTCTTCAAGGTCTGTCATCAATACTACATGAGCCTTACACACTCTTTCACTGAAGATCAAGGACACAAGGCACCCAAAAGGACAGCTGGCTTCTCTAACATCAAATATTTTTTACATGAGGGAACATTTTAAAGTTTTGATACTAAGCATTGTTGATGTGTGGCTGGCAAAATGTCAAAGCAGGTACAGACTGCCATCCATCTGACTGCTTAAAATATCTCAAAGTACAGAGGTAAGGACAACCTTTCTTAAAGAAACAAATGATAGATAATCACGGAACAGCCGTAGCTGTGAATAAAGAAGAATCTTTGGACTGTGTGGTACTTCATCACGGTGTAGTCTTCATCACAAAAGTTACTTTTAACACATTAGGGATGTTCAGCATTAAATTGCACAAAAAAATCTAACCTCATGGCTGTTGTACTTATGTTACACGTATCTTTACTGGATACAGATGTCTGAATGTATACATATATAAGATGTGTACATCTTTACATGCACAGTTACTAATACACGTGAATATATTCCCCCACTCTCCAACAACCACACCCACCAGACGTGCCCCCCTCTCCAACAGCCACGCCCACTAGACATGCCCCCTCTCCAACAGCCACACCCACCAAACATGCCCCCTTCTCCAACAGCCACGCCCACCAGACATGCCCCCCTCTCCAACAGCCACGCCCACCAAACATGCCCCCCCTCTCCAGCAGCCATGCCAACCAGACATGCCCCCACTCTCCAGTAGGCACACCAACCAGACATCACCCTATTCTCCAACAGCCACGCCCACCAGACATGCCCCCACTCTCCAGCAGGCACACCAATGAGGGAAAAGATTTCATTCTTACTGAGCTGTACAGGAAGCCCTCTCCATTCATAGCTACGTAGAGGCCAGCTTTCACTCCCTGGATAGCTACCACTCGCAGTCCCACGGGGATGAGGTTAAACAGCGCTGGAAACACAGAGTACGTCAGTGAAACACACCTTACTGTACTCCCAGAGACAGGGAACACTTCCGATGAACTGAAAAGACTGTCGCTGTCAGGCAACTGGCATGTTTGGACAGAAAGTAAAGCTTGTAAAAGGAATAAAATTGTGTCTGAACTGAGAAAGTAAGTTTCAAGGCTGGACTATTTTTACCTTTTCAGAGCACCAGAGAATCTTGGGAAGGTGTGGATTAGAAAGCAGAGAGGTCCGAGGAGATGGTACAGGAAAACAGTTTGAAGTAAATGGACACTGAGGAATTCATACAGAATGTGCAGAATGTACATGTGTAAAGAAACATTTTAAAATATTCTAGTGTCCAAATTCTGACCAAGAGCAACCAGCTGTCGTTGCTGAGATGAAAGTGTTTCAGAGCATGCAAATAAAGGTAGGTATGAAGTGTTCATGGTGAGTAATGCTTAGTGTGGTCTCTCTAAGGCTATGAACAACACCAGTTTACAATGGTTTCAGAGTGAAGTTCTTCATTAAACACACACACACACACAGGCGATACAGCCAGTGTTCCATACCTTTAGACCAACTAGTCTTTCATCCTGTGGTGTTAACCATGAACAGCTGGTCATCACCTTTAAATCAATTAAAAGTTCATTTTAAATGATAATTACTCTTCCATTTATTACTGTTACAAAGAGCAGTTTGTTATATGTATGTGATGTAGCTTAGTGAAGTGTGTCAGCTAACACCGGGGCCATATGCAGCACAGAAAGCAGGTGTGCCCACAGGTGTGAGCAGGTGCAATACACCTGCCAACATGGGCAGAGGCCTTTGCTCCCTGCTTCATCCTGAGTAGAGGCATGGGCCTGATCACAGCCTTTCTCTTGGCCTTATTGAGATGCAAACTTCGTTAGGCAGTGATGATGTAATCCTCTAAGCCCAATCTGAGCATAAATAGCCCACTGTGTGTGGGTGCAGCTCGTCTCCAGAAAGATGGCTGCAGCCCACTATTAATCCTCTTTATGTAGAAAAACCCCCTGGCTGAGAAATGAGGTGGAGCAGCAGTGAAGATCTGAACCAGCCAGACTTTTAGAGGGGATGTTACACCCCCAAAAGCCGGTGAAATATCTGAGGAGCTCCAAGGGCTTGGTGTCATCTCCGATTAAACATCCGAGGTGGTCAGAGCTCTGACTGTCAACTCAGATTAAACAACTGAAGTAGTCAGGCATATGGATGTCGTCTCATTTTCAAATGTTTATGACTGCAGGATAAGGATATGCAGAAAGCCAGAAAAGCAAAGGACAGGAGCCCCCTTCTGTCTTGCAGCCTAGTGAAATCTCACACAGAACAACCTGTCCTTTTGACGCTGTAGAACTTGTAGGAGTCCACATGGTACAAACAGTAGCCCAACTCCCTGGGAAGGCTGAAGTCCTGCCTGCGGCTTGCTTCACGCACGTCCTACTTTGTGCATAGGCAGCCCCGTTGGAATGTTAATGTGTAGTAGTGACCATGTTCCACACATGGAGAAAGGCTGCACACGATGGGACCGTGTTCACTTGTGGATATACAGACGGGGCCTAGAGCTAACAGCAGCTCGTTTCTGCACTGCTGCCTCTCCTTTTGTTTCCAACTATTGAAGGGCTTTGTTCAGAATTTAACTGCATAACCTCCAATATCTCGCTGGCTTAACTTATATGTGATATTTGTTTTATGTATCTGGTTTGGAGGAACAGGAGGTAAACTGACACTGCTGACACCTTCATAAATGTAATTCTATCCATCAGCTGTGCTCAGACCTTTCACATATCCTGAAATTGTAGGCAAGCGCACAGGAGTGGGAAGGAAACAGATATGCAGGAAGGTTTCTTAACACAGATATGTCCTCTGGGCATCACCATAGTAACTGGTTATATAAAACAATATGGAAAAGGTACTGCAATTGGTGTAGGACGATACCCTTGGTTTCTCCCTCTACTCATCCCCTGCCAAACTTTATTCCCCAGAATCCCTTAAAAACCACCTAGGAATTCAACATGGCTGCTTCAGCACTCAGCATTTGTGAATTCTTCTGCCGACTTCATTAATTTTCTGTAACTGAATGTGGCTCCGATTGTTTATGCCTGCATTTGTGGCTACTTAGTTTCCTACATTTGCAACAGATGCTTTAATTGCTTTTCTGTGATTATCTATTTTATTTATAGATTATAGTTCTGACAGGATGTAGTCCAAACGAACGCTTCCTGTTGCTGTTGCCTGCATTGCTACCCAGTGGATGATGACTTCAGTCTGATGTACACTGTGCAGTAACGGCTACAGTTTGCCCTTTGAACTCCTGTTTAAACACAACATTCACTGCTATTAGCACAATATTTGAGCATTTCCCCTACAGCTGTCACTTTGTTTGCAGACTGTTTTGTGTCACACTGATTAGACAGATGCACGGTGTCCAAGACGGTGCATTATGGGTTGTGTTTATTTCAGGGTCCAGAAGGCTGGAACAATCTCCTCCAAGGATGTACTCAGTGTTTCTGTTGGCCAGAGTTTTGGAAAAAATTACTTCTAGAGAACACACATCTTTGCAGAACAGTATGAAGATCCTGTTCTGCTCAGGAGTCAGAATTCACCTTGTTCGGCATCAGCTTGGCTGGAGAAGCTGCTGGAAGGGTGTTGGTTCATACACCAGTGCACCTTCTGTGTTTCACTGGATTTGCCAAACTTAGCCTGTCCCAGGGCACTCCCAACCATACAAAGGGAAGGCTTTGTGCATTGGCTGAGAACCAATTCAAGATCTCACACAGATCTAAACCATCAGTCTAAAATCAGCAAATGCACAACAGCTACTGTGTAACCTACAGCTTGTAAAGGGCACCTGAAAAAATGTAACATTACAGACGCATAAGCTATATCAGATAACATCATGAATGTGTTTTTTTGTTGGTAATGCGTATCATGTTACTGTTTCACTTTGTCATTTTATTTAGACAAAATATATTTCATATTTTCATTATGTTTGGAAAACAGGGTAAGACTGACCCAAGTGGCTGTTTACTCACCTTAATCACCATGTTTTCTGGCTGTAATCACTGTGATCACATGTTTACTGGATGTAATCACCATGTTTACTGGCTGTAATTGCAGTTAGCTTGCAGTAATTACAGTGTTTACTTACAGCAGTGTCAGTGCTTACTCAATGTATTTGCACTGTCTACTGTAATTGCAGTGTTTACTCACTGTAATCATAGTGTTTACTCACTGTAATTGCAGTGTTTACTCACTGTAATCATAGTGTTTACTCACTGTAATCATAGTGTTTACTCACTGCTATCATAGTGGTTACTCACTGTAATCATAGTGTTTACTCACTGCTATCACAGTGTTTACTCACTGTAATCATAGTGTTTACTCACTGTAATCATA
>JABJVR010004388.1:0-12764 GCA_025773905.1 Chitala chitala
TCAATCTCTTGCACCTTGTTTTCTTGCACCTTAATCCCACTTCCCTATAAACTGCTGTAACAAGAGAATTTCCCCACCGTGGGATCAATAAAGTTCAATCTAATCTAATCTAATCTAATATTTCAACTGCAAGTAACCTTAACACATATAAGGCTAACCTTTATGCTTGTTTTAACACGCCGTATTCACACTTTTGCCAGACACATTGTGCAGTGTGAACTGGTCTCCATAGTTTTACACCTGAAATATGGTGTCTGTACAGTATTTGCGAAGATCAAACGAGGCTGTCTACGTAACACAGGGGTTCACAATCATGGTCCTGGAAGACTCCTATGGATGCTGGTTTTTCTTCCAAACAATCTTTTCATTTTAATTTGACCGCTATATTAGTTAAATATCAGTTGCGTTGCTTCTTCTCTCCATTCTTCCTGATCATTTGCATCTGTCTGCACTTAGTTGTCTTCAGTAATTGAGAGAATATAAGTCACAGAGACAAAAGTTTAAAAGATCTGTAACAAAAAATTTAAATCACCAGTACCTGTACTCAAACTGTGTTAATTAATGAACACAAACAGGAGGCAATCACAAGGAACACTTAATCAGGAGGAAATTGATTAAAGGATCAAAAAATATACCATAACTTAAAAATTGTTAAAAAGCAACGTGATTAACTCATTGTCATGCATTTTCTTTCTGATTTACAATGCAAAATGAGTAAAGCTTGTTAAGATCTTCTGGATTAAAAAGTAAATAATCTTTAATTGAAATTAAGGTTCAATTACAAGCATATATTGGTGATTGAAACCCCTTGCCTTAAAGAGTGTTAGTAAGAGCAGAGAAGCAGCAGAGTGGGTGTGTCCTGCTCTCTCCACATGGACACACCTCTGAGAGTTCACATTGGTCTAGTGAGGCTCAGGCGGGACCCGTCCAGGGCCACTTAAGAGGCCCCCTGAGAGCTGGAAGGAAATGAAAGCCACAGGTGATTTTTTTCTATGCACTCTGCATAGAAAGTGGAATTTGCTGCCATTGGCTCCTGCTGTTAAATTTCCAGCAGAAATCGGTTTAAACAACACATTTAGAAAGGAAAGCAGTTTAACATATATGTTGTGTTTTCCAACTGAACTCAGTGGGAAATATTCATATGTGAGAAATATTAATAACCGCACATTCACCTAGCAACACTATGATCCAGAGCCTATACTTGAAGGCAGGGCAGTGAAGGCAGGAAGTCCGTGGGTGAGATGTTAGTTCAGCACAGAGCACTTGTACATGCACAGGCTCGAGTAAAAATCTCCATTCCTGCTCAGCAGTTCACCTCACTTTCCCTGCAGGTAACACATATGTGCATAGGGGGAATATGCATTTACCACCTTTGATTCTACATAACAGTTGACAGGAAGACCAAAATCTAAAATTAGTTCTATAAATTCAACACCATTCATGGCTGGGCCTGAGGGATTTTTTTTTTTTTTTACAGAAAAGGAAATAATTCACTTAGCAAGTAAATGCATCTCTGCATAATTAGCAAGTCAACAGCAGGTCCTTACACCTTAAAATTAAAGTATAAAAATGAAGAACTTAAAAAAGCACACGCAGTTTTACTTAAAATGTGTTGCTAAGAGAACAGTAATTATTGAACATTACACACTCAAAACCTCTAACGACTGTTCCTTAGAGGCTGTTAATAGGATATATCATTATCTGTGCTTACTCCTCTGTAAGTAATGTTACCAACATGTACGCTGTGGAAACAGTGTCTTAATGTGATGGAAAGAAGAACAAACAGAAAGACATCTAAAAACCTTCCTTACCTCATGAATCTAAAAATGACTTTGTTTTAATGAAAACATTCAAGAGAACTTGAGTCATTGCACAGAATCCAGGATCAAAAAGGGACAACGCTGTAATGAAAGGCGCCACCTCTGCTTATTTTTCTTTTCATCATCACTCCACCTGTCATCGCTTTTCTTCATGTTTCATCACCTAACTCATTCCCTGCCATTGCACACCATTTTCATTACACACAAGCGCTGAACCAAGTCAAGGTTTTGAGCAATGTTTTCTGCTAATGCGTGATTCAGGTGGATGTTGAATGTTGAGTTCTATCAGACTTTCAAATTCTTCAGTTTTGCCTTAGCAACACTTTCACAATGGAGATAGCACAGCATACAACTGGAGCTACATCACCCAAAATCTGTACCCAGGGATTTGGGGACGGCACCGCCACAACATTGTCACTTCCTTTCGAGACCCAGGAGAACCAGCTGGCACACAGCTATGTGTTCTTATGTCGACTCCCTTTGCTTGTCAGTCAACATCTACACAGATTCCCAGCAGTCAATGATAACGTGCAAACATAGAGCAGCTGTCTCAACACCTGAAGTGAGGAGCACTCATCCTCTGTGATGTCAGTGTATATGAATGATGTTCTCCTGTGATCATGTTGGTGTTCTGCAACTCTGTAGTTAGCACAGCCTACATGCAAAGCTGATGTATAACCGTGAAACTGAGCTTGTGTAAAATGTAGGAAGTTTTTCACCTTGTACTGCAGTGTTGACTGGTGGCTACACTTGTGTTAGACTCATTGACATTTTTACACTGACTCTGTAGCAGTGTGAGCGTGTTCTGTAGACTGATGGATCATGCTTCATTGTCAGGCATATGAGTTTGAGTTTTGGCAGATGATTAGAGAATGCTACCTGTCAACTGTGTAGTGTGGTAGGGGCGATATAATTATCTTGGCATGGTTTTCATGCTTCTAGCTCCATTAAGGTCAAAATTTAATGCTGCACCATGAAATGATGCTTCATTTACTTGACAACAGTTATGGAGTGTCTATTTCATGCAACAATACACTGATTCCTTGCAGGAATTGGTTTTTGAGTCTGAAGGGGGGCATATCAACTACACAAATGCCTTGCCTGAAACACCTTCAGGAAAACACATACCTCCTATTACAGGCACCAACATTTCACATCCCCAGTGTTTGTGTGGCTGAAAAACCTCAAATCTCAGTAGAAATGTTCCAACAGGCAACAGAAAGCCTGCCCAGAGGATGTTACCATTATATCAAATGGGGCACCAACTTCATAGTAATATTCTTGAAACTGTTGGAGGAGCATGTTTAAATATACAGTCAAAATTTGGCAATATTTCTGTTATGTGAAAATATTATATCTTTACCATAATTTTTATTTCCATTTCCATTTTGAACAAAGTTATGTTTTCCTGGTGTTGTTATTCTAGTAAGTCATTAATCAATAAAAAATATTCTGTTCATACCATAAAATACTACCATTTTATAATTTTTACTATTTTAATAAAACATTATTGTAGGACAGTTATAATAATTATTCTGAAATCAAACATACAGTATTAACAAAGTAATATATTGAATAAGAAGTGTCTTTAATTCTATGTACATTTTCAAACTTTGTTTTTAAGCCATTAGTCGTACTGAGCTAAGACAGTGCAATGCAACATTCTAAAAATAAACATACTATATATTGGTGCCACAACACAATTTATATTTGCACAGATAAATTAAACGTCACATGACATGGTCAACTTACATTCATAATGCACAACACGTCAGGGGATTATAAATGTGTCAGAGGCAAAATAAAACACAAATCTCTCGCAACCCTATTAATCATCACAGTCATTTGTGTTGGATATAGGAAAACATAAAGCAACGGGTTGCTAAGAAAGTCTCCTGCTCAATGAGTCACGTTTGGAAAACTCAGTCAGTAAGTCACCTTCAGGCTATTATGTTATAAGGTCAAGGCTGAGCAAAGGGTAACAAGATTTCTGTAAGCCACTGGGAAGGAAATCAAAACTGAAGGTGTAATGAAATGTTTATAGAACTAAAACCCACATTTGAACTAAATCAAAATAAACACCTGTTTTTTTTTTCCAATATTTGAATAATTCTTGAGAACTCATGTCTATGAAAGGGACACAGAACAGACTTTTTTTAGTAACAGCTCTTCATGTGTCACCTTCCAAACGAGGACAACTACATTTTGTCCTAGTGTTATTCCACAGTCACACTTTTTCATGTTTTCGTTTAAGAAACAATAGACTTATCCAGTGTTCTTTATGATAATCCAAATGTCACAGTCCTCGCAGAATCAAACTGGGTGTGAGAAACTACAAATTGACCTTTTAAAGGCCAGTACTTTCCAAAGTCTGTGTTATTAAAATAGTTTAATGGTTTACCTTTATATTTGTGATTGTATTTCTTTGACATGTCAGTTATGTCCAGGGACAGCAGATGAACAGGACAAAGAGGCAAAAGTCAGGTTACCCAGTTCACTTTGTCTTTTAACTTTAACTGCATTTTGTTTCCATGATAAATCACATCAGCCATGTTTATCATAAATTTGTGGTGTTGTTCTGTTTTTAAAAACAAGACTGCTCAGTGTAATTACCCCTAAAACCAGTTTATGTTTGTTGTTGGAATATATTTAAAATTTGCTGCACAAGATGTATATTCTGTAACTGATTTAGTCTTTCATTTCCCAAACCACTAATCTAATTCATGGTCACTATAGGCTTGGAAACTAACCTAGGTTAAGGCAGAATACAGCCTGAATGGGATAACAGTCCATCACTATGTATGCACACTTCAAGACCAGTGTAGTAATAAGAAACTGGGTTACCCAGAGAACACCAGCATAGACAGTAAGAGACCATACAAATAAACCATAATACACACACGCATGCACACACACACACAGGTGGATTTGAGAACTTGTAAGGTGTGGGACAACTTTGCCAACTGCTGAGTGGTTGAACTGACCTTGAAACAGTTTTATTCTGCTGAAATGTTATGCTGCATTTAACATGTTGCACTTAACAGTTGTTATTCACACATAATGTTCTTTATTGCAACCTTGAAAATATCTGAGATAGCTATATTCTGACCCCTGAGAAAAACAACATCTTGCTATTTCAAAAAGCAATGCAATATGTATCTAGCTGCTAGGTGTCTGAGTTTTTTAAAAGCAGCCTTGAAGGACAAAGGATTGAAGGATAGATTCCTCCATTCCAGTCATGAAGTAACAGCACAGCGTGACGTATGTGAAAAGAGCTAGATTAAAGGAACTGGCCGATGTGTTTCAAACTGCAGCATCTGCACCACGCTTATGCATTCAGAAAAACACAGACACAGGCCATCTTAATGCTGAAATCAAACTGCACAACTGTGCCTCTCACAGCTCTCCAGTTGTCGTTCCCTAATGAATCAAACTAACCCTCCCTGCTCCTTTACAAAACAAAACCCTGAAGTGCAGCATGTAGCATGGAAAAGCATGCACAGAGCACGTAATGGCATCACAGAGGCCAGTGTCCATGTTGGTGATGTTTGTGTGTTCCTAGAGACATTTGTGCTGAAACACGCTGTCTCCCTTTCTCTCCTGCACACTCTCTCTCTCTCTCTCTCTCTCTCTCTCTCTCTCTCTCTCTCTCATTTTTTCAGAACCGTAAAAACAGATCGTGTTTCTAATTCCTGCTTTTGAATAACACACAATTTTCAGGAGAGGAGTTGTCATCACATCCTTAAATGTGACATCAGATAACAGTGAGACCTTCTCAGACATCATCTGAACCCCAGACATTATCAGCAGTGTGTTGAGCTTTGGGAGAACCCTATCATCCTCTCTAAGACAGTCTCACGGTAAGCAAGTTTGTTCCTTTCATCACATATATTCTATTTCATTGTATGCACTTGATGTCTGTTTGTGTTTTGTTTACTAGGTAGTATTACTTGTTGGTTATTACTATAATGACTGATAAAATGAGTGTTAATACTGAAAATGTTGGAGTGCTGTGTGCAGTTGATATGAAAATGCTATCAAAACCGTAAATAAACAAAGCCTGATTATAATTCAGTTCTGGCTGTAATTAAATTGAATAACTACTGAAAGAAATAATGATCTGGCAGTTACACATAGTCTTGTCGTTGGTTTCCAGTTCTTCAAAAGTAGTACCCACCTCTGTGTAGTGTATTTGCTTGGACAGTGTTTCTGACAGAACCTCATTTCCCAGTCATGAAACCAAAAGGCTTTTTAAAAGTGTTAAATTTTCCCAGTCAAATGTGACACATAATGTTTTGAAGCACTATCAAACCTTTGTGCCTATTAATATATGCACAGTTTTCAAACTTGTGCAATTCAAGGAATAAAATTTATGTCGTATTACTGAGCAGATGTTATAGTAAATGAGCAGATGCTTATAGGGGCTTCTTAGCCCAAATCTCTTTGTTTAAAAAAAAAAAAATATATATATATATATATATATTTATAATTATCTCAGTAAAATGATTAATCACTTATCATGATGTGCAGGAACAGGACTTGGAGCAATTTCTTGATCATATATGTTGGCCTTGTTTGTACCTTGCATTAATGTAGCATTAATTGTTTGCACACTTGAGCAAGGATATGTATGCAACTATGTAACTTCAGTCTTCTCGTTAACTCTAAATGTGTGTGGTTAAATAACTAAATGAACAATGGGCAGCATCTATTCTGCTGTCGACCAAAGGGCGAGTACACTCACACTCGGGTCTCTCGATGTAAAGCCACGTGGACAGCCACAGACACGCAGGGGCCTTAAGGACAGAAGTAGGTCAGTGACATCGACATGCTGCCAGCTAGAACTGGCAGAGTCAGCAAAGCCACTGAAAGGGTGATGAAAGTTCGTGGGCGTATGAGCGGGCAGGTGGCCACGAGACTCTTTATCAACAGTGTGACGGACAGTCAGCCATGACAGGGTGTGAGTAAAACTCACACCCTGTCAGGCTTGATCTCAGGTACCACAGGGCCATATGAGCGCAGTTTAATGGCAGAAAAAGCATAAATAGCAGATAATGCCACATACTGACAATTCATAAAATGGTTTGAAATTCAGAGATGTGATGCATTGCATTGTGGGAATGCCAAAAGCTATCACTGCTGAGGAATTACATTTGTAGCCAAATAGTTGCAGGTTTAAGGACAGCAAAACAGAAAAATATAGAAGTGCTGCATTTTTAGAGCAGCAACAAAAGTGATTTTGCTGCAAATGGCTGTGAAATACAAAAATCCACTGGAAACCAGAATTAATAGATGATGAATATGACATTTACATCACATACAGCAGTGCGCTGTGTTCTCTGGGGGAAATTGGATATTTATTTTTCATAGGCTGATATCTTTATATATTGATATTTATGTGTCAGAAAATCAATATGCAGTTTAATATTAATTTAGATGTAATGTACCCACCATAATATTAAACCTGAAAACCTCAGTAAAGTCAGTCATCTTCTATACTACTTCATCCTGTTAAGGGCCACAGGGAACCGTGGAGCCCGTCCCAGAACATATTGGGCGCAGGGCAGAGGACACCCAGGACGAGGCACCAACCCACACACAAAACAGGCAATTTGGAGACACCAATCAACCTAACCCACTTGTCTTTGGAGAAAACCCACCAAGCAAAGAGAGAGCATGCAAACTCCACACAGACCCAGAGTGGGAACTGAACCCCAGGCCTGAAGGTGCGAGTGCTAACCACCATGCCACCTTCTGTGGAAAGTTTAGTATTTAAATAAAATTTATTTAACAAGTATATATTTTAATTATTGGTTTTGTCACTTGTCACTCTTGTTGCCTTTTCAGTATTTTAACATTATGCCATTTTAATTATCTTTACACATAATTAAATATAGTGAACTGAATAAAAGTTGCATCTAACCCTGTTAGAGAATATCATGCAATAAACTCAACATAATGTACAACTTGGTTTATACCCCATTAATTTTAACTGATTTACTTAGCATTAAGTGATTTAAATATGCAACACATTTGTTATGTATGTATTTGGAAAAAAACACTTCATTTGATGAATATGTCTCAACAGTTAACAGAATTATTCCCCACTATGAAATTATAAAAATGGTATTATGAAAACTGTAAATATTTAATTCCATTTTGTAAATATAAGCATATTAAGGGATAGTAAAAGCTTTTTAATATCATGTCAAAGTGCGTTAAGTATAGTACAAACAAAACATGTTCACAGGAAGCTGTCTTGGTTTGCCTGGCGAGAACTTAATATTGGCTGTTTAAATCTGCAGAGGTGTGTTTGTCATACGAAGCAAAGCTTTTCACAGCACACTGACAAAACTCCAAAGGATCTCTGCTAGGGGCAGTGCAACATCACAGGGAATGAATGTACTTTAAGGACCCATGACTTCAGAGAGACACAGATGCTGAGCCCATTTTGATTTCATGAGCATGCTCTACTTTGTAAGTGATTTAAATAGAAGGGCTATATTTTTAGCCTTGATTCAGGAGTCATTTCACCACATAACTGGCTGGAACGTGAACTCACTCTTCCTTGACTATGTGGTTTTGTCAGTGAGTTTTATAAATAGTGTTTCCTCAGTGCTGCACATAACAAGTGGCTTTCAGCATCCGGTGTGCCTAAATTATGCTTTAAATTATCCTGCTGTAATAGTGAGTATTGGCAAAACAAAACAGTATTACCTCTCCTACAGCAGGCAACGTTATGATATATTCAAGAAGTCAATTCAGAGTTAGAATGTTTTTATTGTTTTAAGTTGATAAATATCTGACATAATCTTTCTACCAAAATTTTGTTAATAATTACTTGTTAATATATTTGTGAGGCCACATATTTCCATTATGCCATCCTGCATTAGAATAGAATAGAATAGAATAGAATAGAATAGAATAGAATAGAATGATTTCCCAATGACTAAAGCTGGTGGAAGTTATTGTTGCTGTTGGAACAGCTTTGCTACAAAATCACAATCTCGCACAGTATTAATACAAGGCCTAAGAACAGTCGGACCCCCATATCCAAGGCTATTACGTTCCAAGCTTTACCATGATTGGCTGAACTCGGGTACTCAGGAATGCCAACCACCAGACTGAAGAACCAATGAAGCCGTGTCAATGCAGAAGTTCCTGAATCAGATCAGTCCAAAGGGAGGAACATTACATGCTAATCTCACCAGCAATGTGTGTGTAAGTGGGTGGTGCATGTGTCAGACTGTCCTGCTGGTGTAAACGATGAATAGTGTAAAATTAGAATGTTTTTGACTGTAGTAAAAACAAGGGAAAAAAATGCCCATTTAATGTTTGTGACTCTCCCTTGGAAGCCTTAGGTACATTTTGTGCAATGTTCCCAATTAGGAATACATGTAAAAACAACCTGGTGTTTGTCTCTTCCACTGAAAGGAGGCATGCTTGGAAAATGTACTTTTTGTTTTGTATCCTGCTAATTGAATTTCCGTAGTGTAAAGACAGTGGAAAACAAGGTGTGTCTTAAGCTATTTTGTTTTTCATATTGCGTGGTCTGGTAACATCTGGCATGCTGGTAATTAAGACTGGTGGGAACAATAATTAACAAAGTGCAGTGTGAACGAGTGTATAAACCCAGGGCATCTCAGTTTTATCACTAGGCAAAGCAATTCTTTCATTTGGCGAAGAGCTTTTTGGGTTTTGTGGTGCCACTAAGTGAAATGATAGTCACAATGAGCAGCAGTAAGTAACTCTTCTTAAATGATCTGTTTCAGTGTACAGCAGGGCACTGTAAGTAACTACGTTAATATGAATTTAATGGCTGCCTGTTTCAGCTTTTGGTAATGCTGCACAGTACATTTGATCGTCTCATACAGATTTAATGTCCTCTTCAGTGCACACGGGTTTGCTTATTTGGTAATGCATTAACTAGCTGCACCTGCTGTGTACAAGTTCAGAGAATGAGCATCCAGAGAGTTTTTGACCTACTGGCATATGGTCGGCTTTCAATCCAGTGTGCTACACTGAATACTCTAAGCATTACAGTAAATCGAACAGTGGAGCACAAAGTATGTACAGCATCTGTCTGTCAGCATCTGGATACAGAGACGCTAGGATGCTGTGAATGACACTTACAAGAGTAATGCTCACGTAGAAAATATGCAAACATTTGATTTATGTTTGAGTTGTAAACAATTTCTGTACAACAAGTAATAAGCAGTAATTTTGATTGATTATACTAGATGACTGAATTGAGCATTTGTACACGATTCAGAAAAATGGCAATTTGTTATTCATGTCCACAGTTTCATTTCAATCAGATCAAGAGGTCAGCTATAGTATACTATAGCATAGTAGTTTAAGAACAAAATACATTATGTATTGAAAACAATGTTTTCTGCAATTTCAGTTACTACCCATGTTCATGTTGAACCTATATGATATGTGGATAGTACGCGCAATATAAGCATATTTTTTTCTGTTTCAGAAGCTCAGCTATGAAAATCAGGCTTGGATGCCTGTCTCATAAGTCAGACTCATACAGTGACTTTACAGACTTCCTGCCTTCTGTCAAAGACAAGACATCCAGGTGCATGAAGTAAGTTTAATGCTTTTTATTTAAGATCATTACAGTACTGATAGAAATGACAAAACTTTAATATTAACTTTAATTACACTAATAATTTGGATTAGTGAGCGGCGGAACCCTTAAACAGAAATTGGAGATATGTAGCATAATTTAAAAGGTTGCATAAACCAATATCTGTCTAGGGTGTGTGTTTTTGTGTTAAATCTGATCATTATCACTTTATGATTTTAATTATTTAATTATTCTATGTCTTAGGTTGTCAACAGAAGAAGTTGTCCAATGGGCAGAATCACTCCATTATCTTCTTTCCAGCAAATGTAAGTTTCATGGAAATTAATTTTTACGATTACAATAAAGCACAAAAGTATTCCAATGAAATATACACACAGTCCACACGCAGTTACATTTACAATGACAAAGCAGTTAATATTTAGGATTGTTACGATTTATGTCAATCTGTATGTTTTATTTGCAAAGTAATGAAATTTAGTGTAATAGCTTAATATTTTTCAAATTTAACATGAATGTCACAACCTTAATTAACATCAGTACATTGTTATTTGTGTCCCCAATTTCCTGGAGTAATACCATAATGTGTGTTTTGTTCTGGTGAGATGTTAAACATTCAAATGACAGCACATTAAGTGAAGTTTTGGAAAAATTAGCTGCTAAATGTGGCACTTGTGCATGCCCAGTCAACACTCGGCACATCTTTCCCATCATTCAAATTAAATGTGTCTATTTAGTAAAATGTATAAGAGGGAGCTTTTGTAGTAAAGTTATATACTTTATAAAAGACTATTATAATCTGCTGCTTTGGGTGGCAGCTGAATAAGTGTGTGACAGTGAAGCGTGCCTTGGTGGGCACACCTGGAATGATTGACGCTGCTGGGTTAAAGTCAAGCCAAAACAAGCTAGCATATGTGGCCCCTGCATTCCGCTGTCCTTCCTGTTCATCTGGACACACGCCTCTGTCACCACTCACACTGGTTTTGTGGGAAGCACCATCAGAGTGATGGCTCTATACTAAGGTGCCTGAGAAGACCTGAGGACACAGTGTGCTTTGCTCTGTGGAAGTCCCTTGAGAAGACAGAAGGGTTACATTGACCTGCATGTGGCTTTTCAATCTTGGGACGTCTATGCTTCACATGCTTGCTTTGTACCTATCTGCTAGTGCTGCAGTATTTAAATTTAATGTAGCTGAGGGGAAAAAAAATCAAAAATGAATACCTGAGTCAACAGTGCTCCCCTAACTTAACTTTTAATAGAATGGGCCCATGTATTTGCTATAGCCTCTGAGGGTAAAAGCCTGCAGGTTCTGTTATGAGTTACCCTATTATTGTTTTACAATGTAACATTCAGAAACGGCTGAAGTGCTAACATCGTAAATATGCATTTTAATTTATGTAAAGTACTATGAAGAAAAAGAACCTTAAAGACAAATCTTCTTATTTAAAATGGTGTGAAATTGGTAATAACTAATCTCTCTTTCCCCATCAAATACTCATATTATCTTTTTCTAAGACCAATGATACCATACATTCATCAATTCTGAAGAACATAAAATAACAGAAATATTGGCAATTCTAATTTTAATTCAATACTCAATTACACGTTGGCGTTTCTTAAAGAAACCTTTCAAAATGACAAACAAAAACTGCTTTCACTAGGTATTTCAGTGAAAGGCTTATTATTGAAAGAAATTAAGATATTTATTTCTGAATGTACATATAGTTATAAGGCATTTTAAGGCTCACTATGCAAGGTTAACAGTTACTGATGTTAAATTCATATTTTCATGTTTAAAGGTTCTGTATGTGTGTTCATGTACATGTACACACAGCATGGTGTTAAGTTCTACCCGTGCAGTCTCAGATGCAAAAGTTAGCAAATGTCAGTCATTATAAACTGATTTTCTCACAGAGAATTTGCCAGCTGTAGGATCAATGTATTTTCATAATGTCTGTGGCTGTACATGACCAGTTAAGCAAAGTGGAAAGGAAGGAAAGGAAGGCTGAATTAATAAGGAAGCTGGAAATAAAAGGAATAACAGTGTGCTTGAAAACAACACAATTCAGTTTAAATTATTTTTATAGGGTGGAAAGAGAGGGACATGATAGGAGGAGGCAGCCATCAGTTACATAGCTCCGTAACATATATTTACAAAAGTAGCACCGCTGAACCATGCCACACCATCCCAAGAGTGAGAGCTCACTTGAGAGGAAAACAGCCTTTTATTCTTTGCCTGATGAGCCTGAACAGACGGCAGTTGTGTCTGGTTAGTGTTTGGTTCCACCCACATGCTGTTGAGAGGAGGGCAATGTCTGCGTGTGATGCTCAAATGGGGAGGGTGGGGA
>JABJVR010004389.1:0-14767 GCA_025773905.1 Chitala chitala
TTTCTTCAATTTTCTGTGTAAAGCACTTTGAGGCATGCTGTTGCGAAAGGCGCTATATAAAAATAAATTGAATTGAACTGAACTGAATTGAACTAAAGGACACAAACGTCGCAGGCTGTAACCCTAGCAAGTGTTCAGCTAAACAATTACTGTCTAACATATTGCAATACCACCATAAAGCCAGGAACTCAAAAGATAAATATTACAATCTCAATCCAAAAATTGTGAAATTACAGAACTTTGTTCTTAAGACCAGGCATTCCAGAGAGAGCACTTCTGTGAAAGAAATTTTTAATCAAATGATGTTGAGTTGTAAGCAAATAATGTTGTGGAATGATACGAACAGTAGAATATCAGAGTGAGTGTAGTTTAGAAACTAGTGCAATGCATCCTGGGATTGTAGTTTAAAACCATTACGAAGAAATGACGACTCAGGATTTAGAAACACCACAGAACTGGTTCAAACCGACCAAGTCCACACTCCACCCTACTTAGAGACAGAAAACAGGAACTGATAAGATGGATATGATTTGCTCAGAAGGCCCCAAAGAAGAACATATATAAGGGATTGGCGGGGAGAGCTTGGTTTGACTGTCGCAACCCTTACTGTTTGGTGCTGTTCGTCTCTTTGCGCAAAAATACTAATAAACTCCATATGTTTTTTCCAGTACAACTCCAAAAAGGGTGATTGAAAAATAAGTGGGGGGTTTACCTGGCCTCCCATTGGTCTGGAGGAGCTTCTGAAATGACCCTACCAAGAGCGTCCAGCACAGGGGGCGGCCTCTGAAAAGCAACATAGTCACAAACAAAATATTAAATATACTATACCGATGAATTCAGGACAACAGGAACGGTCACTGGTTGGCCGTAGAGGAGAGAGGTCTCACACAGCGACCAGACCACGGGAAGGTTCTCACATAGAGCTTCTGCTGGTACAGCTCAGTGAGGCGTCCCAGCACAGCCGCGGCCTGTTCCCGGTACTCGCTCACAGCGTTGGACAGCGCCTCGGCCGCCGCTGCACGGACCGCCTCTTCATGGTGTGTCACGTCAGCGATGAGCAGACCGCAGATATCAGGCACCAGCTCCATGCACAGGGACTGCCACAGCCTGGGGGCGGGGAGGGCATTTTACATCAAAGCGGTTAGTATGACCAATGAACTGATGGGAAACTGACTGGTCTGTGCAGAGAATGAGAAACATGGAACCAGTAACTGTCAGAAGAGCATGTGGCCCTTCCTGACTGACTATACTGTAGGAAAGCAGGCCTGGTTATGTCTGCCCCTTTAACAATAGCACAATAACCAACTCTAGTCAGTCAGATGTTCCTTGTTCAGAGCTCCTCGGGTGACAGAAGAAGAGCCGTCCAGCTCAAGACGAGGAGGTGCACCCCCACTCACTTGTCAGCCAGCACCCTGCCCTCCTCTTCCTGGTCGAAGCGAGCCACCCAGAGCCTCCGCAGAATGTTCAGACCGGCGGCGTCCGCGCTGTCTGTGGGTAGGGCCAGCTCGAGCTCCAGCAGCCCCTGTCGGGAACGGGGGCATGACAATGTCAGTCATGGGTCGCGGCTACCCACCTGGTGCCCAGCTCCCCGGAGGACGTCACTCACCCTGAGGGCGGCGTCCCGCACTGCAAAACAGGGCGACAATAGCGCCTGCAGCAGCACGTCGATCTCGGCCTGCTCTGCGAGAGCACAGGCGTGCCCCCCGCCGGCGCTGGTGCAGAGCGAAGTCAGGCAGTGGGAAGCGAGAACCTGAAAGGCGCACAAGCGCGCGCACACACACACACACACACACACACACACACACACCCTTAGAAACAGCTCTTCCTGAATCTAGGCATAGCTTATATACAACAAACTGCACTTCTGGCACTAACCATACAGATAACGTAACCTGTACACAGTAATGTTATAGCTGTTCTGTAACCTCAGGTAATTGTTTTAGACCTGAAATTGTCTGCATTGTGAAAACTAAGAGTAATACCCATACCTGCAGCCGAGGGGCGCCGGTGGAGATCACCTTGGTGAGAAGCACAAGCATATTGACGCGGGGCAGCATCTCTGGGCCATTCTGAGTAATGCAAATGCGAGAAACACTGGATTGCTATGTGCCGACAGTGACCTTGTCTGCTTTTAATGTATTTGCAGTGCTTTAAAGACTCATATTATAAAATGTGAAAGGTGGCAAATAAGACAGAGACTTTAGACAGAGCCAGACTGAAAGTGTACAAGAACAAGAAGAAGAAAAGGAAGCTGAGGGGTTGCGTGACACAGGTGTGCGTGTGTACCTCATCAATGAGCAGGTCCGAGTTGTCAGTGCTGGCACGGAGCTGAGAGTGCTCATTAATGATCTGCAGGGCTTGGACCAGCAAACCCTCTGCCTCGTCGCTCGTGCACGCCGTCTGGCTCAGCACGACTTGGAGCAACGGGAAGCAAAATGAAAAGGCAGGTGCCGACAGGGGCTTGATGTCTGGATGAAAGGGGGGGGGGGCTTTAGTGTCATATCATTATGTTTTCATGATTCTGCTATCTAACAGCTGAACTACGCTTGATTATAGCACAAATGCTGAGCATGCTCAGTCTGAACCGAGAGCTCCTGGCATGCTCAGTGGGCACCAGGAGCTGCGGGTATGCTCAGTGGGCACCAGGAGCTGCGGGCATGCTCAATGCACATGCTCAGCGTTACTGACCAGCTCCAGCCTTGGCCTCCCTGCGTGGCACAGTGTGACTGTGCAAGAGATGAACAGTACGCTTGGTGGCCACACCCAGATCCTCCTGGTTCCATGCCTCTTCCAGGGGGCATTCAGGTTTCAGCAGACGCAGAGTTACCTGACCCACCAGCACACCTGGTGTGAGGACAGAAAGTCACACACCTGTACAGGTAGAGAAACCAGGGAAACATACATTGTGCACAGGAAAGGACGTATGGGACAGGCTGATTACCCAGGTGACGTAGTTCTTTTGGCATTAAACAGACTCCAATATCCAGGAAGGGCTTGTGCAAGACTGGCGCTGCCAGAGGCGAGTGCAGCAGAGGCAGCAGCACCTGCAGGACCCCCGGTAGGTGCCAAGAGACGCAGAGCGGCCGCCGGCGTAGCAGCACCTCCAGCAGGCTCACTGTGCCCTTCAACTCTGCGTCCAGCTAAGCAAAGCAGCAGACAAACACAGAACGTAAGACAGGCGATAATGTGACTGTAGCATAAGGGGGAATAGGGGGTGAGACATGTTGACAAAGCAGTGACCAGAACGCAGCCCTGGAAAGCAGAGCACATCTGGCATTTTGTTCCAGCTATATAAACACTGAAACGAAACAGCTTTCCCCAGGACTCTGGGAGCCACATAAAACACAAAAACTACCGCTAAAATATACAAGGTGCAAACTACTACTAGACTACACGCACACACGCACGCAGTGTCGAAACACGCCTGCGTATGTGTACATGTGAGACGTTCCTATGTGCGTGCGTGCGCCCGCCTCATACCCCCTGCAGCTTCTTGCGAATGGCCGCCTCCTTCTCCAGCTGGTTCTGCACCATCTCCTTCTGTTTGCTGGTCAGCTGCACCTCATCCTTAATGCCCTTCTTCTTCTTGATCTCCTGAAGCCCAGATGAAAAGAAGTTGGGATCTCATCCGGCCCTCTGCCTTCACAGGCCTCACTTCATGCAGCATCTTCAGAGAACTAGCTTCACACTAACAGCACAATCCTTCCTTTGATAACTGGACCCAGACAGGCCTGAACAGCTGACATTTAAACACCACTAACCCAAACCTACTGTCTGTCCCAGGCTTGTTAGACCAAAACCATCCGACAAAAAAAAAAATAATAAAAATAAAAAAATTCCACATTGTAACATACTAAAGTAATAACAGCCGAGACACTGACGTATGAACAGGAGTGTCTAACAGGAGGTGCTGAGAACAGCTCACCTCCTGCAGCTCCAACTCGATGATCTGCTCCTTGAAGGAGTATGCCTTGTTCTCCCTCTTCAGGTTGCCCTTTTTCGTGTTCTCCTGCTGAGCACTGGGGAACGAGGACGGAGACCAGGACAACACGTAAACACTCGAGCCGTACACCCGACTCCTGGCTCCACTCACACACTAGTCAGATATTTCATTAATCAAATGAGGCTCCTGTATTAAAGGAAAAACTGAAATTTGTTTTCATATTAGAGTTTCCCCCATTTACGACACAGTTTAAACATAGATCTTTCACAGAGATGAGTCCGTGCTTGTCTCTTCCAGTCCCCCCCACACACTCTGCCCCCCGTGTTGTACCTCTGAATGATGCTCTTGTCATAAAGTTCCCCCTCGGGCGTCAGCATGATGGCGTACTCCTCTCGGGTGACCAGTGACAGGGCGTGGTCCGACAGCCGCTGCGTGATGCGCTGCACCACACGGGGCAGCAGCAGGTCCGGGGACAGCACAGACAGCGAGCCCACTGCGTTCTGCACCGCCTGCCGGCCGCCGTGGAGACAGCAGTGTGATGCACAGAACTACTGGTCTGCTGCCGTTTACACTTATACTAAATCAAATACCAAAACTAACACTATATTTAATAAATAAGACTTCCAGAATATTCTAAACAATAATTACCCAATATTTTATAAAATATTGCCAAAACATTACCAATGACATACAACCATGTCTTTGTAAAGGATTTCCAGAGATGTAAATGTCACAGGTAGCAGAACATAGACGTGACAGCGTTTCACATGCGGTCAGGTATCTCTCTGAGACGCTCAGGTGTTTACCCACCTTGTCACTGGTGTCTGTGTCCAGCAGGAGGGGCACTAAAGCATCCAGGTGCTTGTTGATGAAATCCACGGCGTTGATCTTCATGTGTGACAGCAGCACAGGCCACAGGCCTGGACGAGCCACCTCTGCCCAGGGGTGGGAGGGGTGGGAAGGTGAATCACCAGTCACATGTAGAAATATCATGCAGTATATACAGTGCATGACCCTAGGAAATCTGCTCTGTGGATTTCATAGCATCCCAGGGTGAAGTGATTAACTACAGTCCCCGTTTATGAGAAACCAACGCCTGATTTTAGTAGGTTACAGTGTTAACTGGGATACATTCAGGTCTGCTGCTGCAAAACCCAAGTGATGAAGGTGGTGATTTTTATTTTATACCAAACTTGGGTCATGCCGCAACCCCTAGGTGTGACTGGTGAAATAAGCACACAGAGATTGACGGACAGCAAGGCTGACCTATAGAGGGATGGTGGGCGATGATAAGTATCTCAGTGGCCAGGTGTTCTGCCTCAGCGGGGTCGTTCTGCACGGTCGCTGCTGAGCAGATAGTGCACAGAGCCTCCTGCAGGATGCGCGGTGGGATGTAAGAGCGGCCCAGCTCCGAGAGTTCGCCCGTCTCCGACAGCAGTGCATCCTGGGGCAGTACCTGGATATGGTGAGCCCAGGTTAAACCAAGAAATGTTCTTTATAAAGGTAAACACAGACTGCAATAAAAAGTTAACTAAAATAAGTCATCAACATTGGAGGACCAGAATAAGGGCTGTGTTCCCCTCAGCAGGTATATCCGGTGTCCCCAGCTGTGAACGTAAAAGCTGGGGCCCTAAAGCCGCAAGCATTCAGACATGCCCCGGTCACCTTGTGCACGCTGACAATGCCCCGAAGTGCTCCCAAAAGGCCGTGTGCCAGGCCAGCGCTGCCCAACGAGGACAGTAGCTTCCTCACAGTCTGTTGCGCCCGCTTCCGCACGCGCCAGCTCCGTGACAGAAGCACAGCCACGGCTGCATGGTGGTACATCCTGCAGGACCGAAACAGAAAGCGTGAGGAAGACCACAGCCATGGCAGGAGGACAGACAGTGTGTCTCAATCTTGTTTTGACTCAGTGTATCCCACTGTAATTTGGATTAAAGCCTAAGTAATTTACCACATGGATTTTAACTGTACTGCGGCACACGCCACAGCGCGGCACACGCCACTGCATTCACACAGACAGGAAAAGTGATAAAGCGTTAGGCAATCAGAGTAGCGGCTCACTGGGACTTGGTGTTTGTTAGCCTGTGGGCGTGGTCCAGGAAGATCCTCTCACAGAGCTGTAGCACGGTGCACAGGGCTGTGGAGATGCAGGAAGACTGATCAGAACATGTTGTCATAAATCAAAGCATGTGAACTACACATGTACACGCCCTCGGAAACAACGCGTGTCCAGCATACAGTATACTTTTCTGTCCTAACAAATCCGCATCTCTGTGTCTTCATGTGTGAGTTGGTAACGTGTAACAAGAACTTCTGTGCGACACCCACCTTCCTCACCGGCCTGGGAGAGGAACTTCTCCGTTGTGAACAAAGGCTTCTTCTCATCCAGTATCAGGCTCCACAAAGCAGCCGTCTTGGATTCTGAGGGGCACGCAAAAACATAACGTCGCATCACATTAACCCACGCATACGCGCAGACACACACGCACAGCCGGCCTCCCGCTCTCACCAGTCTGCGCATCCAGCAGAGACAGGCGGCAGAGAAGCACAGCGGCGGCAACACCTTCTGACAGCAAGGCCTGCTGGGAGTTCTGCGTGCCCGCCTTCTCCACCGTCTGCATCAGGAGGGGCACAAGCTCAGATGCCTGGGGCAGAGTGTCTCCTGTACAGGGGGGGACATTAACGACATTTCTGGAAACTTTTCAAAGAGGATCCAACTCCAACCCACATTATTTGTCTGAAAATGTAGGGGTGGGGCAGGGAGAACTTGCCTTTGAAGGCCCCCAGCATGGCCTGGAGGTACGCGTGACGCACTGGCGAGGTCGATGCCTTGAGCGTGAAGGCTTTCTTCAGCCAATCGAGCAAGGGGCGTGGCACATCCACAGTAAGCTTCCCGCTCCACTGTGAGAGAACACCCACCGCATGTACCAGTGTGGCCTCGTGAACTGCAGGGGTGCAAACACACACACACAAGTCAACGAAGACCAAATGGAGAGGGTGACATAGTGGGCAGAGATACTGTCACACAGCTACAATGTTCTAGTTTTAAATTAAGCCCTGGGTCTAGCGCCCTGCCAGCAGGTGTAAGATTAAATAAATAACCTCAGGTGTTTAGGGAAAGAAGAAGAATCTTATATAAATATAAATAACCATTCTCCAATCACTGGTGCACTTATCCCTTGCAGGATCCCTTGGACGCGAGAGCACGGTTACCTTCCTGCTGCAGGTACGGGATGAACAGCAGCGTCACTGCAGAGCTGAGGGCCTGGCTGGAGGCACCTGACAGGGCGTGGTGGCTGCAGCTGCCAATACCTGGGCAATAGAGGGGCATGACTGTCATCACCTCATACAGAGGGGATGGGGCATAGAGAAGCCGGAAACCAGCCGAGAGGCGCTGAGCCTTTACCTGAGAGGACATTCGTCTTCTGGGAGGCCAAAGTCAGTTTGCCCTCCGACCCTGCCACAAAGACAAAAGCAACATCTAACTCTAGCACAGCGATCACAGCGGTGTTGCTATGGTGATGCAGACACAACTACACAGTGATAACAGCAAAATAACATGCTGCTCATCTTGTGATCGATATCTGGAGACTGTTTGTTTAATTACAACCCAGGAGCCAAAACACAAACTTATGGCCAAAAACCTGAATGTGAGCGGTCGACCTCTGACCTGCTAAGATGTTGAAGAGGTGCGTGACAACGTCCTGCACTGCAGTGGGATCGCTGCACTGCTGGGCCAGGTGCTGCAGAGCCCGAATCGCCTCCTCAGTCAGCTGCGCGTTGTTGGCCTTCAGGTGGCCTGCAAAATGTCATGACGAGGTCACAAGCCTGCTCCACAGCCGTCTATCCTTTGAACTCACAAACGGCAGGTCACTTACTTGCCAGTCCCTTCCCGATATCTAGGGCATACTGACTGAGGTCAAGGGTCACCGAGGCCAGGAGGTAGGAGATCGCTGAGAGGAAGAAAGCGACAGAATTCATTCAGCACCTCAGCCTTTGCTGTCTGCTGGGCACAGAATCACGAAAGTCATCTCAAGAACATCAAGTGACCTAGCAAAACTGCTGTACAGAACCGGCTATCGATGGGGCCCCCCCCCCCCCCCCCCCCAACCCCCACAACCCCTCCTTTTTTGCTTTTCCTGGACCTTTGACTGTGACTTTTTTTTTTTTTTTTTTTTTTTTTTTTTTTCTCTGGCTGCAAAGCTGCAGTCAAGACAATCTTGTTTTGATGGCCTGTTTTGTAATGGCATATTGCTGCACCGTTGAGACAGTCCTTAAGTTAAGCCCATTTGAAGCACTGAGGGAGGAGGTCTGGGCAGCAGTGCTCAAGGTTGTTGGACAGGCCTCGTTCTGGTGTTTGTTTGAGTACTTGCTGTTGAATTGCAGGGCTGTGTTAACACAGCCCAAACTTGTATCTGAGTCACAGTTTAATAGCCTAAAATTTGGGTTCTGCCTTACCAATATGGCATGTCCTGTCCATGAGTCGTGGATGGAATGTTACAGGTACATAGCAGGGCTGCCACTACATCTTGTCTGAGCTGGTGAACTTCTGTGCAGAATTTACTTCAGAAATGAGCTTCAACTTGTTTTTGACCGAGGCAGCTGTTCCTTGGAGGAGTTTGATGTGGTTTATCCACCTCCTCCCTTCCCAATAAAGTACGTCTAGCAAATGGTCTGGTCTCATTTATGTCAGGTGTGTGTGTGTGCGCAGGCCCAAGTGTAGACAGGAGTCAGGCCACGTCTTGAGAGCTGGAAAGTGTTTTCCGTTAGACCAGCTTCAAGTAGATAGTAACATTGGTCATCCTCTCTTCAATGTGATCCAAAGCCAGGGATTATGGGTGGGAGTGTAATCGTATTTAAGACATCTGACTGCTAAACAAATGTCTACAGGTTTTTTTGTGCAGTGAGCTGTTTTAAGAATATGCATTAACTGAACATATAAACATGTAAAGGGTTAATGTATATGTGAACATGTAAAGGGTTAATGCTTTTTACAGTGCCTTGGGGTTTCCACACATTTGTACCTCAGCAGCTTGGTGGCTGAGGTGGGAGGTGCGTGGGCATTTTGAGTTGGCACGTGGGTAGCCAGCTTGTTGGGGGGGGAGGTTCCATGTCACACTGCACTTGAGTTCCTATAATCTGGCCACATAGGCCTGCCTGCCTATCCGTCTCAGACGAGGGATCTTAAGCTTCCTTGTAACAGACTGGTTTAATCTGGGACCAGATGTCGGTCTGTCTGCAGGGTCCTGGCACCTGCTTCTCCCCAGTTTCCTCATCTTCCTTAGGGTCGTCTTGCCATTGTTCTGTTCCGTATGCTTTGATTTTTCTTTTTCTCTCTTATTTTTCCCCCCCTTCCCTCTTGCTCTTGTTTCCTGTAATGGTCCTGATGTTGCTCTGACCTTCTGTTGTTCTTAAAGCAAACAGGATGGGGTAAGGTATGTTTTGGATGTTTACTCTCCGTTCCTGCATTGTGCTCTCAATTCAACGTCCCTGGAATAACTCATTCCAAAAACTCTCCTCTCTGATTTGTTTTTCTGAAACTTTAGCATTGGGTGAGTTATTTAAGGACTACTCTAGTGACTTTCTCTCCCTGTTTGCTGTCGCTGCCTTGGGTTTCCAAACTTATCTTTGTCTTTTATCTCTGCTGAAGAACACCATGTGTTTTAGTGGTCCCTCATTGTGGACTTCTGAGGTTGAGATTGTATCTTCCACTGTCATATAAAGACTAAATAAGGTTTGTATTATTTTATGCAAGGCATTACTCAGTATGTGAGAATGGTGTCTGCTGGAATTTTACCTAAAAATGCTTTTTGAACTGCATAATGAGTTTTCATTTGTTTTGATAAGTGAGGCTTGTGCTCCAGGCCTGAGATCTTGAAATCAGGTTTTAAAGATCAGTTATCATTCCATTAATGTCCAGCATTCTTTCCATGTTTCTGACCTCGGGGCATGACGTGGCACTGCTTTACAGAAATGCGAGTCGGGGCTCAAGAAAGCAGCACATGGCTCGGGTTCCCACAATCCTCCTGCTCTTGATGCGATGTTCCGAGCACTTGCTCGCTTTGCGTGTGAAGCTCACCGCTCACGCTGTGGCACGGTTAGCAGGGAGGGGTGTCAAGGGGCAGCAGCTCCCTGTGAAAGGTTGTGGGATTGTGTGGGTTTGGCTTTTCTCAGAGCGACCTTTCACCTGTGTGGCACAAGCGATTGGGCCGTCGGCTTCTGGACCGTGTGAGCGCGTATGTGTTCTGGTGCCTGCTCACAGTGGGTGGGGGGTTTTGTGGTGGAACCATTGCTCTGGCGAGGTCCTCTAGGCCACTGGCTTGTAGAATGGTGGTGGCCTGGGGTTCAAATCTCAGCTTGACTCAGTGTGGCTTTTTTTGCTCTGACTAGTTAGCCTGGCTTTAGCTGTGGGGTACACTGAAAGGTGTGCTTCGTTCATTTTTAAACGGAGTGATAACATAAACGTACCGTAAGTAACCCCTTTTAAATTAAATAGACTATGATGGCTTAAGAAGTGGGTACATGGGGTCTATTAAAAGTGGGCATTAACTGTTGGTCTCTTTGTGTTCAGTATCAAGTTTCATTTTTTATTTAATGAAGTGCTATTGGTACCCTGAAGTGTATTTAAGAAATATTTGTTAGTGAGTTTCCCAACAGTTTTTTTTATTTTTTTTTATTTTATTATTTTATTTTTTTTTTATTTTTTTTTTATTTTATTTTATTTTTTTTGAAGATAATGTGTGTCTTTCAGTTGAGAGTTGTTCCGTTTTGGGTACGAAGCACTTAAGTAATGTTACGCATTTGCAGACGTTAGAGCTGTTAAGTGGAAGTTGTAGTAAAACTGTTGAATGGTAAATTGGACCAGAACGGGTGCCAGTCTCTGAAACTGTTGTACGGTATGCCCCGTCTGGTCTCTTCTGTCTGGAGAAAGAACGGAAGATATCCAGCTGTTTCATGTCCAAAGATGAAGTCATCGCTTGGAGGACATATTGAAACAGCTGAAGGTCGTTCCCTTAGTCCCCCTCCAGTACTGGAATACACATTTCTCTATTAAATTGTTTCTCATCACCCAAGATTTCATGAAGGTTTTTTTTTTTTTTTTTTTTTCCTTCAACTAAAACCTTTTGTCCCAAGCCTTTCTCCACATCTTTGAGTGCTTTATGCTGTTTTGTAGTAGCAGACACACTTGACCTGCAAAGAAGATTTTCAAAGGTGCAGAGCTGGTGTTTAATGCACACTTTTTGTAGCATTTCAGTTGGCTCCCAGCTGTGATGGACAGAATTCAGTGTTATTTTTTTCATTTGGCTGATGGTTGATGGTAAGAATGAGTGCGGTTGCTGAGCTAAAATATAGTTTCTACACCGCACCCCCTTCCCCAGCACAGGAGTTGTTCTGATTCCCTTGTACCGAACACAGAGGAAATGGCTTCACAGCCGGTACTGACTCCCTACGGGACCTCATCTGCCATTCCCACCCGCCTCGCGTGCAGGCACAGCGAGCGGGCCCCAGCCCTTCAATTCTGACTAGCGGTTTTCTTTTCAGGAGGATGTTGTTGTGTAATTAAAAAAAAAAAAAAAAAGGGGGGGGGGGTTGGGTTATTACTGTGAGTGCGATCTCTTCCATCTTCTTTCATTTAGTGAGTCTAGGAGGTGGTTTTACCCCCCTCCAAAAGAAAGCTTACCCCCCCCATTCCACACCCCCAAATGGCTGTTTACGCACATTCTATCCCACACTATGACAATTACAGTCTTTTCAGGGGATGAGAGAGCATTAATTTCTACGCAGTGCTCAGAGGAGACTGCCCAATCTGCTGTGGGCCGCAGAGAAAACACTGCACTGTGCTATTTCTGCAGTAGGGTTTCAATTAACAGATTCCCTAAATCAACCCATGCACAAAGCCTGGGAGCGCAGCGGCACTTAATTTTCTGGCTGGGAGCTGGAGCGCAGCTCTCCTAAATACATGTCTGAGGGCACTTTGTGTTCTCTCCTTCTGTTCATAGGTGCAGCCACACCCTTTTGTTTTGCAGATGCTTTCCAGTACACCACTGCTGCAGGTCCCTGTTATCGGCTTTTCTAACTGCAGGTGGTTTGCTTGCACCCTGCCTCCCCCCATGCTGGATCGGGAGGGGGGTGCCATACTAACCTGCACAGCACTTTTTTTGAAGGCTTCTTTGCACAAGTTTTCTTTATATTTCAAATTGAGGCCTTTCTGCTAACAGTCGCTCCCTGAATTACCCAGAACTTTCTGTGTCTAGTGAGGGCATTGACAAGAGTAGACTAATGTCAGCTTTAAAAAAAAATAATAATTTCTCCAGGTTCTGTTCATGTTTAACTGAATTATGTATTTTTTACTCATTCATTAAAGGACAGAGCCTTAGAATTGAAGAGTCTGGATGAATTTAACAATCCTTTTATAAAGACAAGTTCCACACATGGCAAGAAAAATCTTGCTGGATTTAAAGAGATAAAAAACAGAAGGGTTTTTTTTTTTTTTTTTTGGGTTTTGATGTGCACATGAACTTGCTGTAGACGTAGGACCCACTGGTGTTATGTATGGAGAGCATGGAGGTGCCAGCAGACAAGGTACTTCAAGGGGAACGCTAAGTCCAGCACTTTGTGAAAGCGAACCCAGGGCACTGCTGCATGTGCTAGTTGTAATGTAATATGAATCGCTGCACACGGCTTATCCCCCCACCCCTCACCAAGATGATGGCAGCCCCCACTGCCCACTTCAAACACCCTTTTATGATCCCAAAGGGAGTTTCCTGCACCTTCTGGTATTAATGGAAAGAACAGAGTTTGGGTGATACTTTCTCTGCCAGTGTGGTGGAGAACACCATAACTGACAGACCTTCAAACCTTGCTGCACGAACTTATGGTTAAAGCATCGTTAGACAATGGCCTACCAAATACTTGTATGCCACGTGCCATTGAAGTCCTCCTGGGGAACTGAACTTCCTGAGTTCTAATGCTCATTTTTTTTTTTTTTTTGATCATGGCAAGGGTATACAGTGACATAAGTCACACCAGATGCTCAGAGACGCAAGGGAATCAAAACCAGGCATTAAAACAAAATGCTTGTTTGCTAATGCACATTACAAGCTTTATGTTTAAGTGTAATTTATCCATAAGTACTGTCGGTTAAGTTTGCATTGCGAATGCCAGATGTTTTCGTTTCCCACAATTCCATGCTGGCCAACAATGTTTGAAGGTTTTAAGTTATTCCGAATGGCCATATGTTGTAGAAATAACCAAAACCCAAACAAATGTTATGATATCCTGTGGCAATGGAAGCCTTGGCTAGCTGTAGGAACAGATGGATGAAGTGTTAGCCTCAATATGTGCCATCAGTTCTTTCTACGTAGGTCTATATATACTCCTCCCCCTATGCACTGCCTTAAACCATCACATGGGCAGAAAAACAGAGACTGGGTTTGGGCCCTGAGGTCCTCTCTCGTTACTATTATAGGATTTTTTAAATTTATTTATTTATTTATTTTTTGTCTTTTTCTCCCCTATGCCTAGTGATCACCCCACATTTTTAATAATTTAACTTGAGATAAATTGGTTTGATTGCCATGGTTTCCAATTCAGGTTTTAGTTTCAGTTAAACTGTACTGGCCACAAAGTATATAAAATATGTCTATTGGTGGGATGGCTTTGCAGTTACCTGCAACGCTCTTCCTTCACTTTTCCCTTAAAGAACAACATATTGCGTCCTCGTATTTTAGAAACGGAGCTGACTGGGGCGAGTTGGCACGCATGCGGGGATGTTCACGTGTCTGTGCGTAGGCATGAGGGCTCATCAATGTGCGCACGTGCAGGCGGTCTGTGCCGGCCAGGCGTCGGGGCCGCTGCAGACGGCTGTGGCGGCTGGGGAGTCGTGGGACAGTCTTCGTTGCGGGCTGTCCGTGTCTGTCTCGGTGTAGCGTGTTTGGCAGCAGTCTGCTCCGATGCTGTATGAAGAGGCTCTTCGTTAGAAAGAAGCCTGTTTCAGATCATTACCATATGTCTACAAAGTCCTGCCGTGGACAACAAACCAGCTCCCATCTTACCCTCTAATTTGCTGTCCCAGAATTAGACATCTGGGCTGCTCTGTGACTTTGCCGCTCCACCTCCTCGGTTCTCTTCAGTTCGATCTCGCTCCACCCGCGGTATTTCCCTCAGTGCTGTAGCTCAGTAGCAGCAACGCCGTGATGTTCCATTGACGTTTTTCATGCAGGCTTGGTACTGCGTTCCTTTCCCCGCTTCCCGTTCCTTGTGGTTTTAACCCCTTCTGTGTTTTTGTAAGGGAAGTGGAAATGATTACATGTTCTGGGACACCCCCCACACACATGGACACAAAACACAGAAATTAGTTTGTTGTGCAGGACAGAGTTATGCCTGTTGTACACTGTATCTGTGTTTGTATCCATTGTCCCACCAAAATAACTGTATGTAGAAATGGCATTTAGACCGACTGTTCGCACAGAGAGGGGTGAATTCTCCTCCATAAATGAAGAGGCTGTAATTCATGCACAAAAATTTGAAACTGCTACAGATTTTGCAAAACTTATAGAAAGTTCACTGCCACTGTAGGAGGCAGCTTTAAAAGGCAGCTTTGTATCTCTCACTTCTGAAGCCATTGGACCAAGCAACCCTACCCAGCATGCACTGCTCCTGCCTATGAATACAGTACTTGTCTGATGGCGTGGGTCGATGGGGGCCCCCCCCCCCCCCCACAAAACTAAGAAAGACACCGGGCGTGGAGGCAGGGTGGGTAGGCGGGGGGGGTGGAGGGGGGGGGAGATATGTTTTGAAGTGGTGGTGGGTGAGGGGGGGGGG
>JABJVR010004390.1:0-14765 GCA_025773905.1 Chitala chitala
GTGATCCTGTTAGGATTTTAAACACGTGTATTTGTACGACGGCGTTTTAGGGCCACTATAAAAAAAATAATAATAATGAAAAAAATATATTATTATAATTATTATTATTATAATTATTATTATTATAAAAATATAATAATAATAATAATAATAATAATAATAATAATTATACAAATATAATAAATATTATTATATTTTTTATAGTATCCCTAAAATGCCGTCTATAATTAATAATAAAGTTCTGAGAATAAAGTCGGAGTATTCCGACTGACATTCCAATTTGTCAGAAGGGTACAATTCGCGGCGAAAACGCCGTCATAGAAGGCAAGCGAACTCAATGTTAACCTAAAAGTTGACGTAAATTAAAACGACCAAAACCTTAACTGCAAACTCCGACTTTATTCTCAGAATGTTGCGAATTAAAAGTCGGAATATACCGACTTTATTCTCAAAATATTCTAACGTTATTCTCGGAACTTTATGTTTTTTACAGTGGCCCAAAAACGCCGTAGCATATTTGTTTGTGCTTGTGGATCCTTCTTTTGTATTATTTGTGTTTTTATTGTATTATACTCATCACTGTATTTTAATTACTGTTATTGTTAATTTAAAAAAATAAAAAATAAAAAATTTATCTGCGGGGATGATGAGGGATGACTGCCCATTAGTGAATTCACTCTGGAGAGATTTAAGGGAACAAAAAAAGGCTGGTCCTATGCGTTATAGGGAGGTACACACAGCTTTGTTTCTGTAAACGTGAGTTTCCCCAGGCTTTGTGCAGGGCTGTATAACGTGATACGGTGTAAATGTAACCCGCCAGCTGTGCTTATGCGTACATGCTGTGCCCAGGTGAGTGGGACTGTACCTGAAGACAGCTGAGGCGGCAGGGGATTCATCTCCTTATCCACCATCTTCTGGTGCAGCGCACGCAGGCTGAACGGCTCTACGGTGAAGGGCAGCGTGCCGGTGAGCATGGCATACATGTTCACCCCTCTGCGGTGAAACACGGAAACTGTCAGATTCAAAGCATCCTCCATTTGCATGCATGAACTTTTTTTTCCCTTAAAATTTCTGCCTTTAAAGCAGTGGTTCTTAACCTTTTTTTTTATCCTGGCACCCTCTGAGATTTTGAAGTTCCACCCCCCACCCCTAGCATATAAAACAGAAAAAGAAATACCAAAAATTGTTACAGAGCAATGGACTGAGATGGAGAAACTAAAAAAGACATCTTTCCGGATCCTCTCCCCGCACCCCCAGAACTGACTTTTGCCCCCCTCAGGGGCGCCGACACCCCAGGTTAAGAACCGCTGCTTTAAAGCCTCATTCAGAATCCTGAATGGCAGCGCTAAGCCTGAAATTGGTATATATTAACAGCTATGTAAGTGTAAGTCTTTGAAACATCTAATAAGTAGCGACACTCTGATAACAAAACTAAGAATCACAGGCTCCAGATGCGGACTCACATGGACCAGACGTCCACTTTGGGTCCGTACTTCTTCCGGGACAGCAGCTCTGGGGCGGCGTAGGCAGGACTGCCGCACTGCGTGCTGAACGGGTCCGAGTACCCCAAGATTCCAGCGCAGTTACTTAGTCCAAAATCTGCCAAAAGAAGAATGGAAGAGGAAGGGAGGAAGGGGTGGAATTTAGAACAAGAAAAGAGTCTGGCCGATACTGTGTGGTCAGCCCCCCCGCCCCCATTCCACGGATATTTACAGCTCTGGTGTTTATCACTGCACCTGTTAACTGCACTTAATTCTGACCATAAAGTAAGACTGGTCTGTGCTCCAGGTGTCTCTCATGAAGGTGACAGTGTTGGCTTTAATGAGGCGCTTACTGGCCACACAGCCTGGCAAACAATCCTTCTCTGTGTATTTCATGCTAATTCACCCTCTATTAGTTGGTTTTTAAACACCATTTTAAAAAGCAAATTTACTGGCCATTTCTCTTTTACAGTCTTCAAACAAGAGTAACAGAAAGATGCAGATGAAGAGAGAAGCGCCTGTAGGCTTATTACCTATGAGTTTGATGTTGTTGTTCTCATCTAGCAGGAGGTTTTCTATCTTCAGATCTCTGCAGAGAGACAGAGCTGGATGTGAGACACAGCAGTCTGCTTCACTGGGTGCTCAGGTCCCAGGCACATCAACAGCACACATGCAGTAAAGGGAAGGATTGCCACCCCCTAAAATTTAAATGCTTTGGTATTTATATTTATTTATATATTTCTGTGACATTGTAGAAGCGTGTGTGCGTGCGTGTGTGTGTGTGTGTGTCGGTCCCAGTTTTGTAGACACCTTGTTGACACTGGTTTTCAGAGCACAGATGTAGTCACGTTCCCCACCTGTGCCATCAACTCTTGTCACACACACCTTTCTTTTGCCCTGTTTAGTGAGTGCCCTATGTTCAGTTGGCACCCCCGTCATGGGCTAAACTACAGGTTCTCTGCAACCCTGAAGCAGGCAAATGGTTTTACAAACCAGGGAAAAATATTTAAAGTCTAAAAAATGTTGTTATTTGTCCCAGAGATGTGGTACATCCAGTCTCGGGACAAAATTCCCTTAATTTCTTTAGCTGCCAAAAATAATGCTTCCAAGGAGGATGGTTCTGGGATGAGCTCTCCTGACCAGGCTGTTACCAAAGGAGACTGTCTGTTCTAATCAACAGAATTCTAATGAAGGACGGTGCCTCGCAGGGCCCGGCTTATGCCGTGGCCACAAGAAGAGTCGTTTCCAGAATTAGGCTGTCCGGAATGCACAAGGAGACAAAGGAAACAGTGTTCCCCGCATCATGAAACTGTTCAAAGAACAGACGGTTTTAACATCTCACAGCAAGAACGCTGTCCACATCTCACCCGTTCTCCTTATTTAACTGCTATTAAAACCCTCTCTCCTCTAGAGCACTACCCAAAAGTTCGATGTCCATTCTTTTTCTTTGTGGGCAGGTATTGCAGTTTAAATGCAGCTTTTAGCATAGGCAGATGATTGTCTTGACCTTGGTTTGAATGATACATGTATGTAAGGCTACGTTCACCAGAGCGCTGAGGTGATGGCTTTCACTGGGGGATCAGTAGATGCCTGTGTGCGCGTGTGTGTCAGTCTGCTCTCCACACAACCTGCCCTCTGCCTCTCACCTGTGCACCACTCCCGCCCGGTGCAGGTGTTCCACGGCCATGACAAGCTGTCGGACGTACTTCTGGGCCTCCTTCTCCTCCAGGCGCTTCTTCTCATAGATGCGACTCATGAGGTTTCCCCCGGGACACAGCTCCATGACCAGGTAGTAGCTGTTTTCTGTCTCTAAGATGTCCAGCAGTTGCGTGATGTTGGGATGTCGGATCATCTGTTGGATATCGCCCTCGCGGCGCAGGTTCTTTGTCACGTACGAGTCCTTCTTCGCCTTCCGCTTGTCAATCACTTTCACGGCCACCTGGGTGAGAGGAAATGAGATGAAAGGGTAGGTGATGGTAGACAATGCTCAGTCCTGTGCTAAATTAAAGATCCGCCAAACCCAAAAAAAGGATTTGTCCACACACCATAATGGTCCAAGGGGAAAACAGTGAGGTTTGCAAAACAGCCACTGCACATGGCAACACGGGCTGGGCACGCCTTGGAGATCGATAGTGAAAGCATGACCTCCATGTAAATATGCCGCTATTGGCCAACAGAGAAGCTCTCAGTGATTGGCCAACAGACAGACCAATAGCAGACAAAGAAGTCGCCACTTTGCCTAGAGTCCCGCATGTCGGTCTATGGATTCTCCATTTCACTCATTCTCAGGCGCCAAACACGTGGCAAAGAGCCATAGTAGACACGCGGATCCCTGCAGGGTTAGTGTCTCAGTGTCTGTGTCTGTTGACCTTAGTGACAGCCTGCTTTGACACATTTGAGGGCTAAACCCTAAAAGGTTTGTTTGGTCACCCCATTTGTCCAGCCTACCCACACGGACACCTTCAACAAACAATTCTGAAAAAAACACAACGCTGGTCAGGACAAAGAGAGAAAAAACAAACCTCATCTTCTTGCTCCATCCAAGTGTGATTTTACGTGTGAAAGAACCTTTGGTTTACCATGCAGAAAATTAAGAAACGGGTTTAAGGCACATGGTATCATCTACATGAACATCTTACATCTCCTTTGTGGCCACTTAAAAAGGTCACACACTTTACTGCCCATTTGACCAAACCAGTCACACTGAATTCATATGGCTCTAAAAAACCTAATTATGACAGAAAACCTTGCAAGACGCCACTTTGACAGCAGACTCCAAACATTGTCGTGACAACCTTGTGGTGTGAGTGGTGGAGAGGGACATGCTCTTTCTCGTACTACAATTCCGTGTGTGTGTGTGTGTGTGTGTGTGTGTGTGTGTGTGTATGGGTGAATGCATGGCTACCAGACACCACATTGTTGTTCATTCTTCTCCTCAGACAAAGAGGCGGTAGAAACTGGGTTAGACGTGTTCACATACCTCAGATGGCATGTGCAGAACTCCCACAGCCCCCCCTCCTCACACCACCCAGATCCCCCACATTCCCCACCCCCACCCCATTTTCTGTTCCTGGTGATGCGAGTTACAACCTTGTGCAAGTGTGTGTGAGAGAGGGAGAGAGAGCGTGTGTGGAGGAGCGATACGAAACGCGCGATGCGATTTCTACGGTTTGCATCACCGGGAGCTTGCTCTTGCAGTCACTGCGAGGGCTTGCGCAAGAGACCGCGTGGGGAGTAATCCTTTTAATGCTAAAAATACATTCCAACTCACCCAACCCAAAGAAAGGGAAACTCACACACGCCTCTTTTTTACACGCACGCTGTGAAATTAATGGCGCCAGTAAAATAAATAAATAAAAGCCTAATTGATTTAAGCAACAGCGTTGCCCATTTGATCGACGCTAGGTGCGTGCGGCAGGAATCAGGATGCTTCTCGCTGTTTGTCTAAGAATTACTTACGGGGTGACAGTTTCAACCCAGGCGGTGCATGTAATCACATCTCAAAATTTTCTTTATTCTGCTGTCGTATTAGGCACGCGGAACGCGATGGTTTAGGACAATAGCCGCTGACAATGGGAATTCAAATATTGACACACGGGAGAAGGGAACAGGAGGAGAAACTCGTTGTTCACAGGCAGCTGGTGTTGCTTCATTAAGAAATACGATCGAGGTTCACCCCGATGTACTGAGTCCAGTCACTTTCTCTGGGCTAATCGCTGATTAGTTCAAACACCTCCATAAGCTGACAATTGCCTGTTACCTAACAACAGGAAGGTGTGAGGATGGGGAATTGCCGTGCCTTCTCTCTCTCTATCTCTCTCTCGCTCGCTCTCTCTCTCTTACACACACACACACACACGTATGCAGCAGTCAAGGCCATTAACAAACACGCCTTTTTATTTACATTAAACAGAAGAGGAAATCCTTATTCGTTTCACATCAAAGGCAGTAAAGCGAGACACTGTACATTAGTAAATGTATACTAAGAATGAGCATCAAAAATGAAATCTTCAGTTATAAAACAAGTAGCACAAAATACATTAACTTAGATACTAAAGTATTAATCTTAATAGGGCGCTGGTTACCAAAAAATAGTTAATTATAGGGGACGCATACACAAAAGTAGTAAGTACAGTAAGACGGTGAGAGACTAATTTTCATGCAGGTAGCGCCACACTTGATGACGCTGGTTCGTGTTTTTCTCTGTTGGAACGTTCAGCACAAACTGTAGCGATTCATATGCAAATGTTTGCAAACACTAGTTCTATCATATAAAGCTTAATGGAAAGCCTGTATTTATTTTTCCTGCTGTGGAGTCATACTTTAAAACACTATTTATATTTATCATATGAATTATTTTTACACTCCGCACTTTCTATTAAATGGAAATCCCCCCTATACGGAATTTCACATTCCTGTGTTTTATCTGCAGTTTACATCGCCTTTAAGTACCTGTACAAAATGCAAATAATCAAATTTTTAAAATACAAAGGCAAACCATATTAAAATCATTCCAGAAAACTTAAGTCTGAGCACATGCTGGCATGTGTAATTGTTTTTGCATTTAGTAATACACTATCCCGGAATTTTTTTTTCTAATGTGTTGAAAAGTCCCAGCTTCAGAAGTAGCCCCAGCATGATCGACAACACCTACCTTCTCACCGGTTAGGGAATGCAGACCTTCACGAACTTTGGCAAATGACCCTTCTCCAAGTTTTCTTCCAATGAGATAATTCCCGACTCTTTTGGTGTGATAAAAATTACGGAGAATGTCGCCCGACTGAGATCCGTTGAAAGGCTGAAACGCAGACGGGTGATCGCTGTCACCGCATCCCAAACCCTTCAGCCCGAGCAGTCTTGGACCGTCCAGCACCATCTCTCTGTCAGCTGCGGGCATCCGAGTGCCTGCGCAATCCCTTCAGCGCGCGGCGATCGCGTGGGTCGCGTGTAGCAATGTTACAAGCGCGTGGCTCTCCCCCTGTGCGCTCAGATGGGATCTGCGCTGTCAGCAAGTGACATCTGCACCAAAGTCCCTTCTGTTTGTACCCGATCTCTAATACACTATACTTAACGCATAACGGAACAAGCGCCACCTGTTCACTTAAGGCTTTGGGCTCTACTAAATACACAAGTTTGAGACACTCGCAGCCCGACGTGTTAACAGTTTTACGTAACGGGCGCATTCGTAGCTGCGTGAAGACACAGAGCAAATGCTTCTAGGTAACCACAGGTTATTTTAAAAGAAAGCAAGAAGCCACTGCAAGCGTCAAATGAACAGACTGCTGAATAAATAAACCTTGGAAATAGAGCCGCTAGATCTCTACCAGGAAGACAGTACACTGCAGACACTTCGAGGTGCTTCAAGTAAATGTTTCGCGCGACTGGGAGCAGGCGTGTCTTATTTGGGTGGAAAAAAAACACGCAGCCACAGAGCCGGAGTATAATCCGATCTGGGTCCACGGCTGGAGCAGATGTGATGTCACCCCCTGTTGTAAATCATTGAGACCACACCCCGCCTTACAACTGTTTTACCAAAGACAACAAAGAGAAGTGAAAGTAGGGACCGACTCAACTTATTCGATTTTGACAGTGCGAGATATGAGAGTGACATAAACGCAGTTATCTTTGCCGATTTTATACTTCACACATTTTACGTGTTATGCGTCTGTTTTTGACTATTGTTCTATTGTCATGGAGACTTGACCACATGCTTTAGTAAACACCATTCAATAAACCATATTTTAAATAAATATTTTGACTTCTCAGATACAGTATATAATACAATAAAATACTGCACGCTGAGACGTTCGTCTAAATTAAATTATATAATTTTACATTTTTAAATTACAAATAGCAAATTCTTGATACATGAATAGACCAATTAATTCACGGATTTGTCTGACGCACTGAAATATGAAAGTACATCTTTTATGCCGTTACTGTTGAGCTAAATAATCATAAAACACATAAAACCCTGGACAGCAGTACTGTCAGTGTAAATGCACAGAGAACAATTTATGTACTCCACCTTCTTATAACGAAGTCAAATTTAATTAAAATTCTAAACACCATGAAGTACAATCTCAACCGTGTTGTATATATGAGAGATCACGGTACACAGGATGTACACGGTACGTCTTGATGTTCACAGGTTTTGTGTTTTTTTGACGAATATATCAATTCACTCTCCAAAAAGGAAGTGGTGTCACCAGAGACTCTTTAGAACATTAAATCTCACCTTTATGCTGTGCATACATTAGCATCTTGACATCTGAACCGAAAGACCGTACAACGAAATACAAATATCCTCACATATTTCTACCTCGATACAATGGAAACCAGCTTCACAAGCCGAAAAATTTCGACATGTGCCAAAGGCGTGAGTGCAGCGCCATCTAGGGAAGACATTTCATACTACAGGGAAGGCTACCTGTGGGGCAATATTGTTCTACTTCTCTGTGCACCGTTATTTCACCAGAATGTACAGAAAATAAAATTCAGAATAATAAATTATATAAAACACGTGTCCTTTATTTATAAAATATTATTTATATCACGTAACTGTTAGATTAACGTTTTAAATTTTTAATTTCTGCTCCTGGATTAATTGCAATTTTTTTGTGATTTGTATAAAATAATTCAAAACAAATTTTATAGTATAGCGTGTTATAGCTAAAGTGTTAATATGAAAACACTGAAATGTTAATATCACACTACAAATTCATAAAACCACTATAATGTTTCTGCACATTGGCTTTTTTAACCGTAAGAAAACGACAGTGCTGCCATCTACTGGATATGCGTGAGATTTCAGCGATCCCATGGTGCCTTGCGCCTTTCTCCGTGCCCGCCGACCGTCCGCTCTCTTGAGCTGCTGGAAGCGGACATGTTAGACCGGCCTGTTCTGAAATAAACATTGCACGTAACCGGGTTGCTGGAAGGTGAAGGAAGACTTTGCCGTGACGGGAGACCATGGATGCTGTTAACGCTTTCAACCAGGAGGTAAGTGGGGCTTTTTAGAGGCATGTTTAGGCTCGTCTCCCTCCTGTGAGCTCGGCTTCGCCGCAGCTGTGCATGGAGGCCGCGAAGCTGAGTTACGGTTCCAGGCCGCACGGCTGGAAATCTCGCGTCGGAGAGCCACGCGTGTTCCCGGGCGCGTTTCGGCGAGGCGAACGTGAAAACGGGAACCGTAAACGTCCACACACCGGGGGTGGGGGTGGCTCCGTCGGTGCGAATATGACGTCCGTCGGTGGCTGAGCTGACCACGCCGATCGAGTGGCGGAGCAGCGGCGCTGGGCGCTCCTCTTCCCGGAAAGCCCGACGGGTTCCGTGAGGGGTGTAGTCTGGAGAAGTGACTCTCCCGCACTAAACTTCCACTTTGAAGACAGGCAGGGATCGTGTGTTTGCTCTGCAGTGTGTTTAAAAGAACAATTTGTCTGGGGGGTGGGACAGGGCGTCACGCTAACGGGCCTGCGTTGTTTTGGCGAGAGCGCGCAGGAGCCCGTGGCGTGACCGTGTCACCCACGGACGGGCACTGCGCTCCTCACCAGCCGGGCAACAGGTGGCTCAACCAGTTTGGCCATGGGGCCGGTGCTTTGGGTGGTGTAAGTGTGTTTCCTGCGTTATGGGGGATGCCTATTGGTTTTCTTTGGCGATCCAGTCAAAACATTTAAAGTGCAGTAAAATTATTCAAATGAAAATTTGTTTACATAGAAAACGCTTTGTGTTTGGAATATGTTTTTAACGGCCCAGTTTAAAACACGTTTAGCGCTTTATGCGTGATGTAAACATAACAATAGTCGTAGTTTGGTTTTTTAGTGGTGTTTGAGGTTTTTGTTTCTTATTAATGGCTTACGTCGAGACACAGGGTAATATAAAGTTTAGTCTTGAAGTCGAGGTGTGTGTGTGCGTGTGTGTGCGCGCGCGCGCCCTTTGATCGCTGTGCTCCTCGCCCTCCTCTGCCTTCATTGTGGGCTGTGGCCCCTTCCTCTGTCTACTCTGTGCGCGAGTACAAAGCTGTCACGAATGAGTAGACGGGGATGCGCGGTGTGGGTCGCGGACACACGCACAGCGGCCGCTTATTTAAACCTTCATGTTGAGTTGTGGTTGGCAACACAAAAAAAATCACTAAAGGTCTAATGACTGCACAACGCAAATATTGTGCTGAGATGATAAAATGATACTAGTAGAAATAATATTTACATGTGCTTGAATGACTCTTGTATAGTCTCATACTCTTGTCTTTATAGAAATGTTTACTATTCTACTTTCAGCGTTTCATTTCGTTGTTGAAACTTAAATTTCCTTTTTTTGTCAGCCTGGCATTTGGTGTATCGCAGATAAATCGGAGTGGAAGCTTTTGAGTTAACCCTGTGTTTTAATCGATTTATTTTTGATTAAGTGTTGTTTAAGGAAGGTGGCTTGTTTTTTAACTCCAGTTTGAGTTGTTTGTATGCCATGTGTGAAACTTATTCGCCACGAACATGATTGTTGTGCTGTGTTACGTGATGGCGCACGGGTTCTCCAGTGCGAGGCGACCCCATGTGGTAGGCTCGCTGTTGGACTGAGGGCTTGTGATGTGGTACGACGTTGTAAACTGTGGTATCTGAGGCTGTGGCAGGCTGTGTGTTGTCTTTGGAGGGTGCAGTGCTGTTGTACCCTCAGGCAGACCTGCGTACCGCTCAGAACTGACACTAGTGGTGCTCTGCTTTGTGGTGAACGTGCGGAATTTGCCTTTGTCTGTCTTTTGCTCGAATCAGCGACAGACTCTTCTCACTTCACACTGTTGGTTACAGTTGTGTTCATTAAAAGGGAAAACTTGGTGCCCAGCATTACCTTCGCATTACAAAACATGTCTGCAACCTCTGTGCAGTCATCTTGGAGATATCATTGTTTACCTTGTGCTGCTACATGTATTTTCTGTGACAATGAAACTGTTTTCTTGCAGCTCTCGTTACTGTACAGAGTAGTGTTGCAGTTACTTTAATCCAATGGAGGTGCACAATACAGAGATGGGGTTATGAATGGTGACCTTTGATCAAGATCAAAAACCTTTATTGCCACGTGCACAGACATACATGTGCATATGTACAGACATGCATGTGCATTGGAGCTGTGACCCCACTTCAGTGTCGCATTTGTCACTGTGAAATGTTACATCCAGGCTGTATGTCTGACTTGAAGGGCCTGATGTCTGTGTTATGTAGCTGTGTCACATCACCTCAACATGCATTCAGAGCTGAACCAGCAGTGAAGCCCAGTGACACCATAGGACTGTGGGAAGTTTGTTTTGCCCAACACTCAGCCTGTTTACCGTGAACTCATAACTTTCTATGGTAGTAATGAAGAAAAGGTTTTTATTGGTGGTTCAATGGGTAGAACATCAGGCTGGGATGTGGAAGTCTCCTGGTTCGAATCCCACCCCAGCCATCAGTGTGTCCCTGAGCAAGACGCTCAGTGCTAGCTAGCTCCATGGTGCCGAATTATAGCTGCCCACTGCTTCCCCCAAGGGATAGGTTAAGTGCAGAGAATCTTTTGTTGTAACAAGTATGTGTCATTTCTAAGTGGCTTTGCACAGAGGTGTCTGCCAAATGAATAAATGCAAAAGATGCTGTGTTGTGTGCTGTACCCTGGGAAGTCAGAGGGATTCTGGGAATGTGGAGGACGTTCATGCGCCTATGTGCCATTCATCTGTTTTCACTTGTTGTTTTAAGGGATGTATGTTTTGGTCTTGTGTTAACTGAAATGTGCTGTACTTCCTGGCTTTCAGACTGTAACCTTTCTGTCCAGTTCTTTAAGAGCAGTTATCAGTGCATCCATGACTTGGTAGAAAGTAACCGATAAGGTTTCCTCAGAGTGAAAAATCCACATCTGGCTTGGAGTCGTTCTGTGCGGATCCAGTTTGGCATCTCAGGGCACCTGCCTTCAAGGGAGAAACCCAAAACAAAGGGGCGTGTGGGTTGATCATCTGAAGTACCCGTGGAGAGACCTCTGTCAGTATTACCACACCCAAAAGTGGCTGTTTTGCAGCAGGGGGGCTTGTGGTTGTGAGCTAGTTGTCTCCTTGCTGTGAAAGGAAGTGTGAGCCATATCAGGGTCAGGCTGGGGATAAACATGTTCTGCTATCTCCTGGAGATGGACCAAAGGGCAGTAACAGTCCATCAGTGTGGATCATCAGGCCTGAATTGTGCTGGTGTGTAACGGTGGCCAGTATGATGGTTAATTAAACGTGACTGGTTGCAGTCGTGTTTTTGATAAGCGTTTGAGAGTTATCGCAAGAACTGCAATATAGAACTAAGTGTAATTATTATAATAACAGGTGCTTGCTGGTTTGTTCTGCCATACAGTCTCTGTGTGTTTGGAGGCTACAAGAGTAGTTCGACAGAAACAGCTCAGTGTGAAACAAAGCAGCGTCAGCCTGTATAACATCTCAGTGCTGTCTGTATACCCCATTTGTCAGTGTCTGTCTCAGTGGATCTCAGTTTAGTGACTAGAAGTTGAGCTAAAAATTTGTCGTATTTGTATACCATTAGACTGCTAAAATATTGCATTTGTGATGTGATCATAAACTGGTAAACAGGTGTGTGCTATGTGATAAATGTTCATGTGCACTAGAATTTTTGAAACTTAAGTAATAAAAAGCACATTTATTAGTTCCTTTTGTATGTTTTGCAGTTGCAGTTACATTCCAGGTAACCTAACAGAAGCAGGAAGGTCTTACAGACTGAACTGGTAATAGCTTAAAAGCACGCCTGCTATAATGAGTCTGGTTCTTTTGTACGGAGTGTACGTACATTAACAAGTTTATTATATGTTACATGTTTCTTGTATGGCTTGAATTGCTGGTTAAGTGATTAGCATTACGGAATATGTGCCAGTTTGATTCGTTTGGATGTAAACAAAAAATCCTGATGTATAGTGTGAGTCGTGATGGCAAGCGGGAATATTGAGATGTAACACATTGGCTGTGTCGCCCATCCCCGGCGGTGTAGCTGCTTTACGACTTGAGCACAGACATGGCACCTAGCTGTCCCTTGTCCCATCCCCCCAGTGTTTGTTAGTGGGAGTTTATTCTCTTATTCATTCACTTTTGTCCTTCCATGCCATCATGTTTTACCACTGCAGCTGGTTCGCCATTGGCCAGCGGCCGTCTCCAAGGCCACGGAATCCCTGTTTATTTTCATTAAAAGGATTCAAGGTGAAGGGAGCGTCATACTACCGTGCACTAGCATTGGTGTGGATGGCGGAGGCGTGTGAGACAGTGGGGTTGTGGTTGTGATTTCCTCACGTACATGGAGGACGTGCTTTGGTTCAGTTAGAGTCTGGGTGCGTAAGCCCAGTGGCTCTTGGATCAGTCAGAAGTGACATTCTGTTCAGTTTGAGACTGCAGGCCGAGTGGCCGTCTTGCACCCAGACTGAACTGGGCCCCACAGATGTGGGCTTGGGTGTATCCTGGCTTGGATTTCACAACCCCCTGCACGAGGCTGCTTGGTGTTCCCAAGGTCTCATTCTGAGTGCGCACACAGCAGTGACCATATTCTCACCATCAACTTGAAGACAACCTAAGGTTTGGCCCACAGCTCTGTTACCCCCCCTGGATTTACAGATTCATATATTTTTGAATATTCCAGAGCTTCTTGCCACATGCGTAGATGTTGTAACTGCTCACGTATGTTGTGTTGTTGGTCATCAAGACTGCCGTAATGATTTCATCACAGCAGAAGTGCTCCCATCAGTCCTACCTATTACAGGTTTTCTAGTTCAGTTCAGTCAGTCTCCTATAGGTGGCAGAGCTTTATGACTGCATTGAGAATTTACTCAGGAAAGTTGTTATGTGCTTTTGTTAGTGTCTGACTACACATAGGGTAGGGAACCAGTTTTCTAGATCTAGAAACCTCTTGAGTATTGGGAGATGTGTATCAAACTGATGACAATTAACAAGTTGTTTTAACTGCCAGCTTTAATGTTGTAAATTTTTGGCTTGATCCACAGTATTTTGAATGTCCTCTGAACTCACTCAGTGGTATTCCATAAGTTCTTAGCTTTTGTGTTTCTTTATAATCATATAACTGACAGCGGCATGGTAACTGCAGTGTGTTGTGTGTAAATGTAGATGGTGTGACTGGTTACATGTCTGCTCTCTAAATGACTTCCATAGCTGTTTGATTGGGAGAGCGGTTGGCAGGTTTTTACCTTACCAGCAGGCGTGTGTAGGTGTTTCTGCCGTGTTTCAAGGTGTTTGTGTGGAGATGTGGCCCCGCGGCAGCCGGGCAGGCTTGTGATTGGGTGCTGCTGCACTGAGACTAACATATACTGTTCAAGTCACGTGATGAAATCGGCGCCGCTCCAACACGGAGTCCTCTGCTGACCCCGGCGATGTTAAGCGGAGAGAAGAAAACGGCACCAAATGAGGTTGGTCAGAGAATGGTGTTCATCATCTCCTTCTCTTCTCTTATAGTTATTCTCCTTAATGGACATGAAGCCTCCCATCTCACGGGCAAAGATGATCTCAATAACAAAGTCGGCCATAAAAGCCATCAAGGTAAGGCATGTTGATGAGGTGGGAGTGCCATTTGTGACAGAAACATGGGACTGTAGCACTGCTGTTTGTCTTTATGGTGTGTGTGTGTGCATGTCTGTCCGTCCATTCGTCCTTTTGGAGTGTGAATGTTAGCATGGCACCTGTGTGGAGTACAGTTTAAACGCGTGTGGTAGGAGGTGGAGTTTAAATGTGTCACAAATTGCTTTATTTCAGCTGTACAAGCACGTCGTCCAGATTGTTGAGAAGTTCATCAAGAAGGTATGAATGTTTTTTCCCCTCCATATTTTTTTTCAACAGGCTCCATTTTTAAGTCTCTCGAGGACGAATTGATGCGCAGGAAAAGTTAAGTCTAGACAAAACAGTTCTAATAGTGATCACTTGATGTTCTCATGAGGGAGTGGACTCATTGTACCCTACAGTTACCTGTTCTGATTGGTTATTACCTGACACGAGGTTCATGACAGTTGGGACAAATTTAAAAGTTGTATTGCTATCTTTAATTTTCATTTTAATTTCAATTAAAATATACCTGGTAGTCTGCAGTTCTAAGCAACACTTTATATGTTTTAGGTCGGATATTGTGCCTAAAGGCTGCAGTGCTTAAAGTGTCAGTATTCAGGCTGTATGGTGAGTGAACTGAAGTTCTATTTGTGGGGTGACTGTACTAAGTGCTGGTTTTTTTCTCTTAGTGGGGGGGCGGGGGGGGGGGGGGGGGGGGGGGGGGGGGGGGGGGGGGGGGGGGG
>JABJVR010004391.1:0-11727 GCA_025773905.1 Chitala chitala
GGATGATGGTGGTGCCTGCCGGTCTGGAGGTGTGTGAAGAGGAGGGAGGCTGTAAGGGAGCTGAAAATGAAGACGATTTCTTATGCTCTGGGGAAGTGCATGGCTGGTGCAGCCCATTTGGCTTGCCTCTTCTTCCTCACCTCCTCTAGGATGTCTGCTAGAGCCAGGAGGACTTTATCATGTCACCAAGTGTGTCTCCTTTGTATGAGTGCAGTACTGCAGCCTGAGTATGGGCCATGCTGGCTGTGACAATGTGTGAGGACCACAAGTTCCTACCACATGGCTATAAAACCTGTGCAGTGGGAACAGCCATTTCCTTAGCAACAAATATGACCACATTTGCTACCCCTGCAGCACATAGTTTAAACAATTATTTATAATGAAGCACCCTTTTAATGGCTTCACAAAACACAGATGAGCTTTCTGTTACTTTTACATAAACTTTTATTCATTTAGCAGACACTTTTATTCAAAGCCACTTACAACATTTCACATACATGTTACAGCGATATTGGTTCATTATATTTAACTCATCCCCCTGGTTAAATGTTAAATCACTGTTATGAAATATGTAAAATATGAGACAGCATATTAACTTCACATATGCTGGAAATACTGAATCTGTTATCTGTCTTATGACATGTTATGCAGTGCAGGTGTACCGAAGCTCAGAGGACTGGCTGTGTGATGCACTGCTGGCTAGAGCCTGCACTGCAGAAATTGGACTGATCCAGCACTCCTTAATACAAAACTGCCTACGTCTGCAATCACATCCAAAACTCTGCCATGGAGAGAGGGCCGGGCGGGGGTCGTGGAACTGAGCCAATCATAAGATAGGGGTGAAACTGAGTGACAGCCAAAAATCAAATGTGTGTGAGTCAATGAGGAAGGCAGTAAATGTTGTTTTTCCAGAACTTTAGTAAATATGTAAGCACATGATAAATATGCCCCCTGTAATGTGTTGTCCACATGTATGTAATGTTTCAAAAGTCCATGTATCTTTATATATTTTTTTTCTGTTTAGTATGTCCTTACTACACAGTATATGTTGTGTCTTGTCTATTTAAGGTTTAAAGTTTGTGGCAAAGCACGTTGTTTGCCTAGCTAGTAAAAGTTCTTGACTTTTACAGTAAAGCTGAATTTCTACAACATTCATCAAAGAGAGGAAGTGTATGGTGCAGTAGGTGAACCCTGTCCAGAGCTGCAGTGCTGAGCTACTGAAGCTGCTAATGACATACTCTCTTCCTTCTGCGGCATTTCGTGCTGCTCCTCTGTAGGAGCGCCACACTCCACCTGAGAACTCCTGGCTTGCTGACCTCACTTCTCGATCATGTTCGTATGTTCTGGATGACTCATCAAGGTAACAGCAGCCTCATTTATGTCCCGTTTCTCTGTAGTCCCGACTCAGTTGAGGTGAAAACTTAAAAATTAAAATGTGTGGAAAGGGAGATCTTGTTCTGCAGTTAGCGCAGGGAAGTTGTGTATTATCAGAGATTGCTGTTTGTTGTTCTTGCAGAAAAGACTGCTGGTTCTCTCTCTCTCTCTCTCTCTCTCTCTCTCTCTCTCTCTCTCTCTCTCTCTCTCTCCCTCCCTCTCTCTACCCCTCTGTGTGTGTGTCTCTCTCTCTCTCCCTCCCTCTCCTTCATCTCCCTCTCTCTCAGCAAATAAAGGAGGTGAGCTTTGCAGGACATCAGCTGATTGAATATATCATGCCCTAATTTTTTCTTTTTGTTTGTGTCCCACCCCCTCGTGCATGTACAGTTCTTCTGACCCCCACAGCCCTCACGTTCAATGCTCCCTGCTGGACTCCCAGTCAGAGGGTTGTTTAGGGTTCTGACAAACAGAAAGGACCTGCACCAGGGAGAAATGAAGTCACAGAGAAGTGGAGTTCTGCACAGATGTACGCACCTCAGGAGCATGGTCCACTGTGCTCTGGTTATTACCCTGCTCATAGGTAAGGTTGCAAACTGACTATTATCACTTGCTCATTTCTGTCTTTCTTGCTGTCCCTCTTTGCTTTACTGTCACCTGGCCAGATGCCTACATTGGAGAGACGTGAATTTAGCTGCTGCCAGTCCCTCTAAGTCTAAAACATCACATACAGATACAGTTGAAGTACTTAAAGGCACAGATGATGTTTCTGTTGTTTGGACATCCAGCTGTGAATAGCATATTTAGAAAAGCATACTGTTAGTTGGTGAAAAAATAATTTTCAGTGTTTCGGTAATGAGCAGTACTGGTCTCACTGCGTTTCTGTGCGTTCCTTTGTTGGTATAGAGTATATAATGCTGTTAGAGTGGAATGTTAATTTTTTAATTGAGCGCTTTCCCATGAGTGCATGCTGCTGTGCTTATTGCTATTTATGCACAACTGAAATATTTTTATTTTACAGTTTTTTCCTTATTGAGTAGTGACCGTTATGAGAAAATTGTTTAAATGACACAGTTTCGTTACCTGTTAATTAATTTGTCAATTATGTTTGAAGATTAAAAAGTAAACCTGCCTGCACAGGTTACAGACATGAACTGTCATTTCGTTATGTAGGTCTGTGTGGTTATGCTGTTATTACTACATTGTTGTTCAGTTTGCTATAATTCATGACTGCATTAAATACAGCATATGTACTGGGTTTGCTAGGCCATGGGAAACTGCGGATGATGGAGATGGAGAGTTTAGTTTTAAAACTTTTAAGGTGAGATTTAATATACAATTTATTTGCTATTGAAATTATCACCTGAGAATTGTAAAGAAGTCCTTTTCCAAAAACAAAGTTTCACAAAACCGAGGCTTATTTTTCTTTGTTGATTGTTATTATATATTTTTAACCACTTAAAATGGAGGAATGCTCAGTACATCTATCCATTTCCTAATTGCCAGTGCAGGGCTGCAGGTGGCCTGGAGCCTATCCCAGGAGCCTATCCCAGGCAGCCTTGAATGCAAGGCAGGGGCAACCCCAGAAAGGAAGCAAACATATAATAATAATAATAATAATAATAATAATAATGATAAAACAATTATATTGCTATGTGTACTTCAAGTTACCAGAATGAGAATAGGATACCATGTACAGGTAGCTGCTATGCTAGAACACTGCGGTTAGCATTATTGCTGTTACGTACCAGGAAGTAAAGCTGCTTGTACTATAAATAGTAAGGATTTATATTAGTAATATAATATATAATTTCTCCTATGATTTAGGGGTGAACTATGTGTATTGGGCAGACACATGACATTTTATCATATACATACCTACAACGGGATAGCAATATAAAACAATAGTAACAAAGGACAGCTTTGCAAGTAAATCATAGCAATGTATGGTACGTATGCAAATTCAGACTACTTCATTTGAAAATACAGATCACTTTGTGACAGGTCATTCTAGACTACCATCACAGAATACAAGACAGTAATTAGTCATTTTGGCTAATTCTTTCAAGAATAAAACAGTTGACAATTAATAAAATAATGCTTGAAAACAAAATTTAGCACAAAGATAGAAACATAGCCAGAGTTCATTTTTAATTCACTTTTGCAAGTATCTTTCTGTGGAGGGATACTCGAAAATCTCCACAAAAAGAGACTGTAGCATAGTAATTGTAGTATTTTGCTGAAAATTGTGAAATACAGTTGCACATTTATATATTTAGTGTAGGAGACCTCTCATAAGGGCAGTACCAGGACCTCTCATAAGGGCAGTACCAGCACCTCTCATAAGGGCAGTACCTGCTCCTCTCCTGAGGGGAGTATCAGCACCTCTCCTGAGGGAAGTACCGGTACCTCCCTTAAGGCCAGTATAGGCTCCTGTGCTTTCCCTCTTCAAGTACTGCATTTGTTGCATTTGTTCCATTTCGGTTAAATGAGACCAAAACGTGACTGCATTTTTACTTGTAGCTTTTGATTCCATCACAACCTTCAACATTCTTGTATGTAAATCAAATTTTTCCAATTCCCCAGTTTACCACAATTTCTTCTAAATATCCACAAGATGACATTGTAAAATGAAGCCACATTCAATTTCCCCAGCTTCCCAACCAAAAACAAGTGTGATACAAATATGTAGAACCTGCCCATTTGACCATCCGTTTTCATTCTCTTCTACAGACATTTGTAAAGACACTGTGAAACCGTAGTGTTGTAAATGACAACGATGTACTGCTAAGTTTCAAATTTACAGCAGTATAAACGGCAGCTGTAAATCATATATTTCTATTTTAATTATGTTATTTTGTAAATTGTTTTCAGTGTTCTTTAAGCAATATAGTCATTAAACTTGTGTAGCAAGGCCAATGATTTAAGACTCCAGGTGTGAGAGGATAATCCAGGTGCAACATGCATATGTCACCTTCATACACTACCATCACTAAACCAATCTCTGAGCAGCAGATCTTGAAAGAAAATCAATACAGTGTATAATATGTGTCTTAGTGCTGCTGCAGTGTCTCTTAAACTGTTAATATACTTCACATTTTCACTGCATTGTCCTTGCTGTGCATTTCAAATACGATTAACAAATTACTACACAAAACTTTGCTACATCTCAGAAGGCTGTTTCTGCAGCTACATTTTTCTTTTACCTTCTGCTATGTTTTATAACTATTAATATATTTTGTAATTATTGGAATTAGTGACCACAAACAACCACAGTTTCTAGAAATTTCACTCACTTTACATTACAGATTTGCTGTAACTATCTAGGTGACCATTATGTGGAATTTTCAATCATTTGTATACAATCACTGTATATTTGTATTGGCAAACAACTAGTGTTAGTGAAAATTGACTGCTAAATATGTGTATATAAATATCCTGCTTTTCATTTCAGTTCATCCCCCAAAAGAGTTTAAGTACACAAAGCAGCACACACCTAATGTTAAAGCCAGATTTCAGTGGAGTAGAGGAATCACAAACTCCAGAATAGGTAAAGACCAAACTTCAGGGAGTAAGATGAATATATTGGATAATGAGCTGCAGATGTAAGTGTAAAGCCAAAACACCATCTAGAATGAAAACCTAAAACCAGAAGCTAAAGTCAGACGCCAGGTGAGTGGGGTAATGGACACAGGAGTGGGGCGGTGTTGTGTTCAAGTGAAGGCAGGCAGGCTTCAGCTTGAAGACTAGCTGGGACGTCATGGTACATTGAGCAGTTAAATGCATAAGAAGCAGATGGCTTACAATAATGTCAGAGGGTTTTTTATTGATCTGTACTGAGCATAAAACTGTTGCTAGTTTCTGCTACTTTGTCCTTTACTTAACATTATTAAGCCTCTGGGAAGCGAGAGAGGACGGGAAACAGGCAGAGCTGTAGCACAGCAGCGTGAACCGAGAGAGGACGGGAAACAGGCAGAGCTGTAGCACAGCAGCGTGGCAGGACCAGACGCTCAGGATTCTGGGGCTCCTTTACTGGTCAGTGAGCACAGCTGTGACAAAACCCTGCAAGAAACCTGTGGAAAGGCTGAGATGGACACTGTGGGTGCAGGCTCAGTGTGCACGATAATTCACTGTGGCAAAAGCTGTGAAGGTCTGGTGTGGACTTGATTGGTGCCCCATTATATCAAAACTTTATTTTATATGGGATTCTTCTCTCATCACTTTATCTGGCCGAAAAACTTCATCAACATCAAAATATATATATTGTCCCTGGCCATGTGGTGAGGGAAATAATCTATAACATAATAAGATCAGGGCTGGCACAGTGGGTGCCTGTGATTTCCAGGGTTGTACTTTTGAATCTGGCTTTTGGCACTTTATATGTATGGAGTTTGCATGTAATCCATACGCAATGTGGATTGGATGAATGTATAACGTTATTGTAATATTGTCGCATCTCTTGCATAGCTTGCAGCAAGAAAACACACCTATAGTCCTTCCATTCCCATGCTGAAAAACATCTTATATTGAGTTCAGGAAAGGGAAATAAGAGAGAAGTTTTGAAAATTATTGGTGTGTATCAATCCAGTTTGGAGCCTTGTGTAAACTGACATTATCACAGATACTAACACAGGTAGGCTGCTATGCCCCACCTTGCTCTTGGTCATACAGAAACATAAGCAGGTCAGCTGTGTTATATTCACTAAAAGACAGCACGGAGGACCCCAATGCTATCAGGGGCTGAACAACATAAAGTGACGTCCCCCTCCTGTTTGGGAACATATACCACTGCTCACTGTCCAATGGCATTTGCCTCACTGAGTGTGACAACACCCTTACATTGGTATCTGTGTGATGGTCATGAGTCTGATATTGTAACACATAAAACACATCTGATATACAGTCCAATTCACCAGCCTGTTATTCTCTGAATGTAGGGATGACACGGACAACTAGAAAATGACTCAGGTGTGGTTGGAGTCGTTGGCCAGCAGAGTCAATTCCTGGTTGACCACATGGTCACCAAAGTGGCATGCATATGGTCTGACAGGTTGGACCTCCCTACCGTTCTCCTTACTCTTCCATTCACTCTCTCAGTTGCTCCCTATCATTTTTAAACATTTTAAAACCTTTATTTACAAACTCAATGACATAAACAGGTTCATTCTTGTTAATACAAATCAATCAGAAAAACAATAAACACACTTGAACATCTTGCCAAAGGTAAATTACAGTTAATTAGAAGGAAAAAATATAACTGGATGTTTATTCTAATGTTAACTAAACAGGTTCTATAAATCTTCATTTCTTTTGAAAAATGTACAAAATTTGTCTTAGGTTTAGCTCATTTTTTCTTGTGAATATGAAATTTTTGAGGTAAAATAAGTATAAAAAACAAACATGTCACGTCCTACCCGCTATGATCCTTGTGTCCACCAGATGTCACCCTTCCTCCTGTCTTTCCCTGGTAATTAGGTTGTCGTTAGTGCCTTCTAGCCCTGTTCCGTTTTCCTTGTTAGTCATCAGTGTGGTCACCTGTTTCTTGTTCTTTGTTCCTTATTTAAGCCTTGTCTTTGTCTTACTCCTTTTCCAGTTGTATGTAGTTGTAAGTAACCCTTGTGTTTGCTGAAGAGCTGTGATTTACCCTGTTCATTGTATTAAAACCCCTTTGCACATTAGACTCTACCCTTGCCTCTGTCCTTTGGAACGTTACAACATCAGAATCCATATACTCCTCTTACAAAAAATAACATATCAATTAAGTCCATTTGTCCAAAATTCCCAAATGTGTTATTTAGGAAATTAAATACATTAAAAAAAATGTAAATATATATGTGTGTCATGAATCAGGCAAGATAAGGCAAGGTCCAATTACAGAGAGGGAAGTTTATTTCAGACAAAAAAGGTAAACAGGGGTCCAAGTGGTAGTAACAAAAGGCTAGGATGAAACACACAACTAGGGTCTAATCTATACTAATACATCTATACTCCGTAAGATTCACACTAAAGTTCACAATAACTGGCAACATCCTAATACACAGGGAGATCTTAAATAAGGAGCTGGTAATTACTAATACACTTAGACACTGAACACGTGGGCATTTAGGGGACATGGGAGGAATGACAGATATGGGCATGACAATATGCAGTGACAGAAAAGGTGGGTATTTCCTCAGCCAGACCACAGAATTTTCAAGATCCATATTAAACATTGATAGTAATGTACAGTGTAATTTATACAAATATTTTAACAACCATATTACAAAACCTTTTAAAATATGATCCAAAAACTAGAGTTTTAATGCAATTTTCAATTTTGACTGATTCATTTTTCTTTAGTAGCTATATGACCTTCCTTAGAAAAGCATAAAAATAATACCTTATTTTTTTGGATTAGTTATAAAAAAAATTTAAGAATTCTGCATATGTCAATAAACAGCCCTGTTCACAGAACAGTAAGAAAATGATTTTCATACCATGTCTAGTTTTGTATTTTTTCTGTCTTCAGGAGGTATTCTAGTGTCTGCGTGCATACTGAGCAGTAGTCTTCCTTTATATTGCCCATGTCTTGTTTCTGTCTTCAGGAGGTATTCTAGTGTCTGTGTGCATACTGAGCAGTAGTCTTCCTTTATATTGCTCATGTCTTGTTTCTGTCTTCGGGAGGTATTCTAGTGTCTGTGTGCATACTGAGCAGTAGTCTTCCTTTATATTGCCCATGTCTTGTTTCTGTCTTCAGGAGGTATTCTAGTGTCTGTGTGCATACTGAGCAGTTGTCTTCCTCTATATTGCTCATGTCTTGTTTCTGTCTTCGGGAGGTATTGTAGTGTCTGCGTGCATACTGAGCAGTAGTGTTAAGTGGTTCCCCCTCTGAGTTTACTGTTCCTAGGTCTGTGTTCCCCCTTTACAGCCTTCTTATCACTGCTCCCATGAGTACCCCTTGCACAGTGTGACCCTTCTTGATGAATCTGCTGGATTTTTGACCCTTGCACCTTGTACTGAACTTTGGCTTCTGGATGCTGTTTTTGTCTTTTCCAATAAACTCAGCAACTGGGCCTACATCTCCCTCTTGTTCCTGGCCAAGTTTTACGTAAAACTGATGTTTCAAATTTCTTCCGGCAAACTTTTTGTTTTAAATGTGATTAATTTTTAACACATTGCATTGGTCAAATTGGTTGAACAATTAGTTATTTGGCAGTTAACTGATATGTGTAACTTGTGTATCCTGAGTGGTGTACGTATGACCTGAGGACTGTATACCCCTGCAGCCTCTAATATTACACCCTCTAACAGTGGCTAGATAAACCCAGTGAGCCTGCTGTTCTAATAAATGTATACTCAGCATTATGTTTCACATATGCAAGCAAAACTCTGTCCCTGATAAATACAAAATAACCCTTTAGTCACAAGTGCACTCCTATTAATCATGGTAGCGACACTATTCAGCATTTTCCCAGGGACTTACAGATGGCACACGTTTCATGGAGAAAATAATTAAGAGCTTCAGAATCAGAACTGCTAAAGATTTGCATGTGTAATTAAACCCCTTAAATATGTTTACAAACATCTCAATTGTGCCAGTAATAAGCATTGCATCACCATCCTGACTGATGCATATAGCTGTTCTCCTGTTTTCTGCTCTTTACTTTGGCTTCCAGCTTGCTTCAGGATTGGGTTTAAGTTGTTGTTATTTGTCTTTAAGACCATACATGGCCAGGCATCAATTTGCCCCTCTGAACATCCTCATATTCCAAAGAGATCCCTTAGATTTTCTGCACAGAAATTGTTGCATGTCCACAGGACAAGATTGGGTTGGGTTAATTGCTCTATTTCTGTTGCAGCACCTTAACTATGGAATTCTTTACCTTCTAAAGTTCACATCACTTTAGATCTTGCTCTGTTTAAATTGAAACCATTTATGATGGCTTTCAGTACATTGTAAAGGAGTGTCACACTTCTCGTTAGTGTTTTGTTTAAGAATTGTTGTGACTCGTGTTATTTATTTTACTTGTTAAATTATGTTAAGTGTTTCGATCAACTTTGGTTAAGTGCTGTATAAATAAACTTTGATTTGCTGTAAATGATCTTTCATTTCCCAGAAATGTGTGACTTATATAATATGAAACAAATTTAGGGAACATATGGATGTTTTAATATTTTAAACAAAATATATATTGCTGTGTGAAAGACTGGTGGCCTGTCCAGAGTGTTCCCTGCCTTATGCCCTAGGTTGCCTGGGATAGGCTCCTGGCCACCTGTTCCCTGCACAGGGTAAATGGTTAGGTAATGGGTGGCTGTATATTGCTGGTCAGCAGATTTATGTAAGATACACAGGTGTGATATGTTTTTTCAAGGGGCGGTGAGAAGGTTACTAAGAGGGATCCCTCTGATTTTGGAATAGAATAAAAAAGTCTTCTTGAAGTCGTTTTTTATATTTGAGTGTCTGGGTTTCATAAACATTGATTTTGAGAATTGGTGATGATTATGGGCAAACAAGTAACTTTTTATCAGCACAAAACTTTGGAAAGTATATATTTGACAGTAACATTAAATAACATACACAGTATGTTAAGAATCAATAGGAAATTGTTCTTGAAGAGATACTGTTGCAACAAAGGAAATATAGTGCTGGCTTTGAGTAAAGGCAGCCCTTTGATCAAACACAGGTCAGACAGAGAGACTGTGTCGACTAAGAACAATCTGCCATATTGATCATCTGATACATAAATAATAAGAATAATCTCTCGAGCCCCTTTTTTATTTGCCAACTCTCTGATTTATGGCTTGCCACAGTATGACAGTAGTAGTTGCTTCAGCTGTTGACCAGCTGTCATGGAATTTAGGGTTCAAAGTACAAATCATCTGAGCTTGGGATAACGACAGAAGACACTGAAATGCAAATAGGTAATAGAGGAGTACCATAGCTAGGTGTGTGCAGGTATTAACCAATAATTAGGCACTATCAATGCTAAATAAAAGTATTATCACCTCATGAGTATGAAGGCCAGCGCACAAATACAGTGTGATTAACCAAGAACGTTCTCGTGAAATAGGGATATGCTTAACTGAAAAGTTGTACTCACACAGTTATCATTCAGGGCACTGGCTTTTCAGAACATTGCTGGACAATTTATTGCACATGAATCTTCAGCGATACAAAAATAATTTTAACCCTTTGTGGTGTAATTTTCCTCCAATCAGTGTTGACAAAGAATAAAAGGTACGTCTCTTGCTGTTGTCCAGCGGCACCTGTTAACACATTTCTGCAGTTCACTCTGTTCTCACCTTGTCTCATCAGCACAATAATCCCACCAAGGGCACCAACTTTCCATGGTGGTAGGATTGTGTGCTTCTGTAGTGGGGGAGTTTAAAAATGGATTCCTGATCCATATATGATGATGGGCTCTGTGGTGTGTTGCTCAAAAAACAGGGATGGTGCAGCTGAGGGAGGGGCTGACTGACAGCAGAGTAGGATGGAAAATAAATTGAGTGCTTTAATTGAGTGGTTTCCATTAATTACAAAGAATGGATTATGATAAACATTATTATGAATTATATATAACTCATATCTGGATTCGTTTACACAAGACCAGGTTATACTGTATATTTAGGCTGTTTTTAATACAGTTTAATACCAAAAATGGCCAACAGAGGGCACTCATAGACAGGATCACTTTATAAGAATGCTGTAGTCCCAGATTTAATAGTTATATTAGATAAAGGATTTACAGACATCAAATTGGTTCAGCTAAAAGTGTAACTTTACATATTTTAAAATTATAAAATTGTAGAGCTAAATAAATGCAAACACAACAGGTCTGTAAAATGTGCAAACATTTTTATTATTTTTCTGATTTTAAAGACATGATTTTGGAAACATTTTTGGTTTTACCTTTACAATAGATGATTTGGAATTTGTTACATGATTTGGAAAAAAAATCAACCATATTGTATATGAGGCTGTGCTGAGTGGAGGAACATTTGTCTTCATGTGTTTGTACAACCCCCATCAATTTTTCTTAGATCATGTAATGCTTTTATTTTCCTTTATAAGACTTATAAATAAAATTCAGAAAGTAAAATTTCCAAAAGAGTGGCTGTCACCTGTGCTGTGTAACAGCTTTGCATAGACAGGAAAAGCAAGTGTTTTACTGATGGTGCATGCAGGTGTCACACGTTTCTGTACTGTCACAGTAAATTAAACCTGATTACTAATCCATTTCTAAGAATAATAAATTTGTGATAACCATTTCTAAGCAGTGAGACACATTTGTAAAAAAAAAAATGGGGGTGTATTAAAAACAGTGCAGTGTACGCCTGAAATGGGGGTGTATTAAAAACAGTGCAGTGTACGCCTGA
>JABJVR010004392.1:0-14763 GCA_025773905.1 Chitala chitala
AGACCCAAGGCGGGAATTGAACCCCAGGCCTGGAGGTGCGCGGCGACAGTGCTAACCACCACGCCACCGTGCCGCCCTTACTGAATCCAAGAATACTTTTTCCCCTTTCACTAATCAAGTTAAAGCTCGAGTTCCGTGGTCAATAACACAAAGCCACACAGTCAGGCATCCAGCAGCTGAACACTCCGCCGTGTTCAGCTGTCGACATCAGACATGGGAACGCCACCCCACTGTGGCCGCGCTGCACTTACACTGCCACTGACCCCATTCTGAAACTCTGATGTCCGTATTACTGTGAAACTGTGAGTGTGACACACTCACCGTTTGAGGCACACTGTGGTGAAAAGGCGCTATATAAAAATTAACTGAATTGAAAATTGAATCTTGTAATCAGTATCACTACACACACTAGATCCCTTGAAAGACATCTACCGCATACACAAAAAAGTGCATACAGGGCTGGCTAAAACTCCTGTGTTTGATAGAATAGTAACCATCTGCTTACGATCCTGAAGATAAAAAAAAAAACACAATCTGCCAAATCCAGAGACACTTTCTTCCCTCTAATCACACACAAGTAACACCCCTGTAACATGATGTGTTCTTTCAGTCTCTGTTGTTGTCCTAATTTTAGGTGCCAGACCCAGTTTCAGAGCTGGGAAAGAATCCCACGAGGCGCCATGGGGAAATTCACGACGTTGGGTGTTCTTCCTGTGCAGAAGAAAGAACACCCAACCTCACACTCCTGCTGAACCAGGGAAGCCAACCGGACAGAGCCAAAGTCTTCAACACAAATATAGGTGCACCTTTAAGGGTGTTTACCAAACACACCTGTTAACTGAAATGCGCTATTAAATTATACATTCTTTTTTCCATTAAGGGCCTAAACACTGTGTTCAGTACAGCTATCGTAACTGCTCCACTGTACGACACTGGCATGTCTGACTGAAAAACAGTATTAAACTACCCTGCGGTTCATCACTAAACCTGCAGTGAGCTGCTCACTGTTCTCTGAAGCACCGTTAAACAAACCAAGTAAAGTCAGTGTGTCACTATAACTTTATACCGTTTATACAAGCGTTTCACAAGAGTAGCAGAGGTGTGCCGCCAATTCTGATGGTAAAAAACATTTTTCATAATGTAAAATCTCAAAATGTTCATGTGTGTCAAATTTTACTATAAAAGTATATATTGTAATAGAATTTGAACATACATGTAGTCAATGTAGCATACACTAAAATGCTATAAACTTACTCTTAATTACACAAGAGTCCACAACACACATATGCACTGCCAAGTGTGTCACAGTCTGAAACAGTTCAAGAACCACTGGTTTAAACAACAAAAAATACCACTAGGGTCCTGCTTCTGCTCCAACACATACTGAAAAATAACTCTATTGGCATCATCTTTAAAAACTACAAAATTTAGACTTCATGCTTGCAATTATTTAAAATATCCCATTACAGGCAACTTACCGGTTTGCAAAGATGGAGCAGGTTTGCATGCAGATGACGTATCGGCTTCTCTGAGGAGTGCCTAGTGCGTAAATGCCTTTCCAGAACAGAACTGGGGGGAAAACACACACAGGCATGAATGCAGGGAATGACAAACTGTTTCATTCTGTGCCTCAACATATGCAAATAAACACATACAAAACATAATGGTAACCTCAGTGGCTGAAGAAAAATTACAGAAGTAGAAACGTCCAGTTCAAAGTAAGGAACAGCTTGTCACTGCTGAGCTTGTTAATGTTTAGTTAAGTCATCAATAATTTTTAGAGACCTGACATGTACAATCTCTTGTAAAGAACAAAGTCACTAAAGGAAGGATGTTGGATCCACTATGTTAACATGCTGCTGGGTGAACGCAGCCAAATCTCTATGAAGATGCATGCTTTGTACATGGTGTGAGAAAACACCTTAAAATGCTCTAAGTTGTCAGCAAATTCCTGAGTTGGAGAAAATGGCATACACAAACAGGTGCTTGGTGTCCAGCACCTTGAAGGAAATGTACTGCACTCACCCAGAAGGGATGAGACCCCACATCTAACTGGAGAACTCACAAAAGCAGTGGCGAGGTCAACACCTCAAGGAAAAGGAAGAGACTTCAAAGAGGAACCAAAAGCAGCAATGCATGCATGCAGACAGAGGACTTTAAAACCACGGTGGAATTCAGCACCCACAGACTCATGCCATTTCCTGAGTTTATATGTCCCATGTGATTGGCAACTGAAACTGATGCCCAGTGCCACTAGAAAATGTCTGCTTTCAAGCAGCTTCCACTGGACACCTGTCACAATAAAAGTCCCCGGTTTGTTTTACTGAGTGTGCATGTTTACCATTACAGAATTGTAAGATTACTATAGGTATGTTCCTTCACTTTTGCTTGTGTCTCACCTGTCCCATAATTTTCTGTGGCCATCCCATAATTTTCACTAACAGACCTGATGCTTGTGTGACAGTGAGAAAAAAAATGTAGACTCTGCAAAACTAAAAAAGAATTGCTTTTGCACAGAGCCACCCGTACAGTTTCTGTATTTTTTTGGATCTCAAACCATCCCACATTGCAATGTCCTCTCTTTACTGTTACGGAAAGCAAAACAACAACCGCTGCACTCTTCACCGTTATTTTGTGAGTAACTAAAAATAGACCCACACCTATACCAGTCACATTCAATGGACCCAGCTCAAAACTTGGTTTCAGGACAAGTCGTAGCTGCCAAACCACAGATTTTCTGTGCACAAGTCTAATCTGTTCAAATACAGCACAGACTGCTGGCTCAGGTATTTACCGAAGCTGGGCAAAGGGGTGGGCTAATGTCAAAATTCCAGGAACTGCAAGGAGGGTGACAAACGCATCTTTCACCGACAGTGGAGCTTATTCCCATGAACACCTGAATAATGTAACACACACACACACACACACACACACACACACACACACACACACACACTCTAAACAACAATCATGCAGAGATTACTTCATAACTGTCAACAGTACCATCAAGACTTTCATAAACCTCAAAGCAGACAACAGATTTGTGCTGTGAATTACAACCCATATTATGGATATGCATAACTTAGTCGTAATTTATCTGCAACAAAAAAAAAATTCCATAAATGCAAAATTGATCATACATACTTTACAGCATGCCAGGGATAAATCTGTGGCTCTCTGTTCTAATTAGCTCCTATGGGGACAATGTCGTTTCTCAAACAAAATTAAATGGAATGCTGGACGAAGCCTAGTAGCCCCTAGCAGAAGCCAACGCACGTTTGGTGGTGAGCAATTTCAGACCACAAGAGGGAGCGACAGGGCGAGAACATCCATCAGACCTTCAAACCAAACTGTCTTTAACAAGGTCCACGCATCCTGAGCACACGGCGCACAGGAGCAACGCCAAGCTGGCGGCCTGTGTGTTTCAGCACAGAGTGCATTTCACGCTGAGGGACACTGCTGCGTGTTCACAGTGAAACTAACATGAAGGTGCATGCTTTACTTCCCAGTCACCCCGCCCCCCTGCAGGAGGATTACGAGCATGCTCAGTAAAGGCAGACGGGCTTCCTGCACACTACGGCCATTTCACAACCACACTGTTTACCAAAACACAAGTCCCTCTTCGAGGTCCCTGCCGAGACAGCATGAGTGGCATACAGTAAAGAGCTGACCACTGGCCTTCAGCAACATGTCACGTCCTAACATGGAGTTAGACAGAACAGCAGCCCAATTACAATACGGCATTTAAGATCAGTTGTACTACTACAGCGCAGTTCACTCACTGTACCCATTAGCCCATATACTGGTCATTTACTATGTACGTACTCACACGGTCTGGAAAACAGCAGCTGGTTCCTTTTATCAGTCTCAAGGGTTTCCTGTTGCCCATTCTAAAGAGGAATCTCATTTATTCAGAAAACTTAGATCACCATAATAAAAAAAATTCTTCCATAACAGCACAGAAAAAAATCTCTTTCAAAATGTGCTAGCTGTTACTGAGCGCCGTCTTCTTAGCATTCCACATCAGATTGTGCTAAACTTATCTGCACAACCTCCCCCTTAACATCTTATATAAGCGGAGTGGATCTTTACAATGCAATTATGATAATGTTTATGGTAATTTAACTCACAGAAAAGACACATCCATTAGAGCAAATAATAAGAGCAAAAAATTAATCACTTGCTTCAGTAACTTGCTATAACGGAAAAGCCTCCAGTCTGAGGGACATGACTGAAAGCTGCCTACCAGACTTCAGACTGGTATACTTTGACAACTTAAAAATAATTCCTTCAGCTGTTCTGTACCATGGAGTAGCTTTCAATTCTAATTTACAGCATTGAATTGCAAGTGATATGACCGAAACTATCAATTTACAAGTTTTTCCTCCCTTATCCACAGGTTCACACTGTTTTTGATTTCCTTGCGCAACTTTCTGCCTTATTTTATTAACTCGCACCTGGTCTGCTAATCTCTTTGAGTAACCTTTCACACTCTATCAGAGATGTGTACAGGAGACACGGAGCTGTAGAGGAGCATCAGAGCAATGCATCTGCACCTGCTGCACCACCAAGATGAGATGTGCTTCAGGCCCAAAAGGTGCTTCATAAACACAGGACAGTGTGAAAAGCTTAATATCTGTGGCCTGCATTATTAACAATGACTAATATTCAGAAAACAAAACGGCTCATGACACTGATGCTCAATGAGAACCAACATCGGACGTTCTGGGCTAAACAGATCAATGGGTCAAGCAATGTCGAAGATGCCATCTGTTGATGGCTGTCTTTTATAAACACAGAGAAATACAAGTGCACACATTGAGAGAGGAACACACAGAAGTACAGAAAGGCCAGAGCAGTCCATTCAGAGCTCCCTTTACTAGGCTCTCCTTTATCCAGCTCAGGTAGCGCAGAACTTTCTGGAACTGCTAATGACCACTGTGTAACACGGTCCATAGTCACCAGTCTGTGTTGCCTCACAACCAGACAAATGTGAAGCACACCAAGTAACCATTCCTTCTTTCCTAGTACTTCACCACAGCTTTAAATTCAGTGGCGTTACATCGGCTAATGAAAATGCTTTTTAACAATGACCTTTCTATAAATATTTTAATTGGTATAAATTAATCAATAAGCCAGTAAAAATGACTCAGCGGGCCAACCACTGAATAGTCCTGCTTTAAACCATCACTGCAGGACCATGGTGCTGAACTGCCCCGTTTCTCCACACCACAACTCTGGTACTGCCTTAAATGACCACCTGGATGAAGTCCGTAAACTTTAATGTGCTGTGAGCCTCGGTTTACAAAAAAGTGACCATATTTACCATGGTAATCCCAAATTTATACTGTGTTATATAGCTTGTAACATCCAGTAAAATCCTGATAAAATAAAAATAAAAAATTGTGGTTATATGTTGTGCATATCCTATGTAATACTTCTCATAACTCTTTACTAGTGTGCGTTTTGCAATATTTACCATAATTATCCAAAATGCAGTAAAACACAAATGGGTATCATTTGTACAGCTGTTAACAAGATGAATTTATGGCTGAAGGGGGACGAGTAAAATGATGTGGAAAAAGATAACCTGCTCACTCTCTATGGAAGATTTTCCTGTTATATCAATCTTTATCACGCCTTGTTTGTTCGTTCATCCACCTTCCAAGAGTTCATCCTAAACAGGGCTGTGGGAGGTCTGCAGGCTCTTCCACACATACGCACACACAGGGTGTCTCAGAATTGTCAACTCACAAGATGTGCGTGTCTTTGCACTGTGGGAAGAGATCTGTACTAGCACAGGACCAACATACAACCTCCAAAAACGCCATATATAGGGTCAAAACTGTGCAAGCACATGGTACCAAAAGAATCTATGATTTCTCTGTACCGCCACAGTGTGAAGAATATTCAGGACTTGGAACCTGTACAACTGTGTTTGTCAGGGACAGGAAGAGTTTAGAAAGGGACAGCACACAATGCACATCAATTCCAGTTCTGAGACACGCTGTCCTCTAAGCCTGGCTGCACTGAAACAGTTCAGACAAAACTCCCAGCCTTTAAGTAAAAAAAAAAAAATTAATAAAACAACAATATAACGCTTATTAAATATGAAAAACTAAACAAGAGTCACAAGATTATGGGGGGAGGGGGAAAAAACCCACCACACAAAAACAGGCTCAGAATGTTGAGTTCATAGTTCACTGGGAGTAACAGCAGTTTACAGGAAGATCACAGCATGAGTGCCACAACCTGGCTGGTGACAAAGTGGTCGATTCAGACAGGCAGTATCGAAACAGGAACCGCTTTCAAACGCTGCCCAAAACAGCTGTAGTCACATCATCTCACAAACACATGCACATTCTAAGGCCTACAACTATGTACTGCAAAAAAAGTTTCTCTCCTTGAGTAGACAGAGAAAGACAAATAAATATAACCACAACAGTCTTACACAATCAACAGTTCTGCCTCTTTACATTTCAATTAGAAGATTTCCAACATTGTACAAAGGTTGTTATAAAACAAAAGGTATCTTCAATACAATCACTGGGGAAGGGGGGAGCCATCACACAGCATTCATTGAAATCCAGATAATGGTACCTATGACCATTAACAAAGAGGGAATTAAAAAAAAAAAAAAACATGCGCGCACACATACACACACACAACGTCCAAGTCAAAGCAGGCGGCACGCTCCCAAAGTTCTCTTCTTAAAGCTAAGTATGGTCTCACTCCCACTTTATAGACACATGCTTTACTTTCCCCCCTCCAACACAACAGAGGTACCTGGTTAGGTGAGGGACCGCCCATCACTTGTGGAAGAGAGCGAGAGGTAAGCTCCACACTGTTTAGCTCCCACACACGCAGGCCCTGCTGAGGTCACGTGACCAAGGCGGCCGTACATTCTTCCCCGACTTTGCACTGGGCATGCTCAGTAGCATAACTGCTGCTCTTGACAGAGAAGAGGGGAAAAAATGCAGCCATTTCATGAACACATTAGGTGTCACCTGTAGGGTCACAGAAATTCCAGCCTTTCAACACTCTGATCCATCTTTCTTCAGCATGAATTGCATGCAAGAAGGATTTTCAGGAAAATGCATACTAAAGAGTTTTAAACTGTCGTTTTTTTTTTTTTTTGCCAACAATAAAACACTTTCCCACCTCAGCAATAACAGCACATATTAGCTGGAAATTAAGTCTCCAAAGCAATGAAAACATCTTATTTATGCCTTTCTGGTTACTGTTTTGAAAGCTGACAGACCAATATTTTTTCTTCCTCTCTTTATTCAATCTAAAATGCATTCTAGTCCCCATAGGGAGGGAGGTGTGTGTGTGTGTGTGTGTGTGTGTGTGTGTGTGTGTCCAGGGACACAGTTGTTATCGGTCTCTAGGTCTGTACTGTGTGCTGGCAACACAAGCCTGCTGGGGACTCATCCAATCTTACATGTTCACATTAAACAATATAAAACTTATTATAGAGCAAAACGTACTGGTATCTTAAACATTTCTATACAAAAATAAACTTCATATGTCCAATTGAAATATTACCCAGTTCATGAGGAGTAAAATGGAAAATCTCTGAAACATACACACAATTTTACTCCACTACTTGGCAGATGGTGGCACTTATTTCTGCTTGTTCAGAATTAGCTGGGTTCACACCTGGGTGGACACATCCTACACTGTGTACTTTGGGTTAATCAGCAAAGTACAAATTTGTGCTTTTCTACCATGTTGGTGGAGGGATAAGAATTGGGAGTTTCTTTACGTGTTGTACTACATAAAGACCAATTAATGATGCAATGCTTCTTTTACAAGTTCTCTCACACACACACACACACAGGTCCACTGACAACAGTTCTAAAACACAAAATGCTCTATCGCGAGATGTGTATCATTCTGGCCATTTTAAAACCATCTTAAAGCTCTACATTGTCCCAATCATGCATGGATCATAGTTCATATGAAAACTTTTCCTTCTGTGCTGCAACCTCTACAACAGTAGCCCACAAGCTTTACCAAGATGAGAGCTACGGAAGAAGAAAAAAATAAAATAAAATTACAAGTGTCACGAGGCACCCTTTGTAAACACACCCAATCTGGCAACACTTGGCGTAAACTGGGCACTGTGATTTTTCAGCCAATGAATGTTAGCAATAACACGTCATATAGACTAACTCAATTTTTTTTGTTCTTACAAGTTTAACTTTATGGTATGCATGAACAACATGTCAACCACTAAAATGTGATAAACCTTCTTACCTGTGGAGATGCTTTTCACAAATAATGCACTGCACACATCACACTGCGGATGGCACACAGAAAAACACTTCTTACCTCCCGGTTTTAAAAGTATGCTTTTTGCTGTTTCACAGCAAGTTTTTTTTTTTTAATAGATTTCGACTGGTTGCAAAATCTATTTTAACAACACACCGTGAAAGGGCAGCAGGCTAACTGTACCCCATATGGTGGTGAGCAAAGGCACTGCTTGAAATGTAGATGTACTTCTGCCTGGTGTGGAGTAATGACTCCTAAAATATGCAAGGCAAAATAATAATGTGTTTGTATATGGAACAAACAAATTTAATATAAACGACAGTGCTGAGAAGCTATGGGGATGAAAACATACTCCACACAAACTGGTTTTTGGGGTCCATATTAATATGGCCTTTTTGGTTGAGAGAAGACCACCTCATCTTGGGTAGATAACATGAAAAACGAAGCAAAGTGGATATATATTTGAGTGGTGTCTCGCCACTTCTGAATGTGTGTCCCCTACAACGGTGGACAATAAATCATTTGTGGTTTTCATGACAAGGAAAATCAGCATAACACTGTTTAGTAGCAGCTAAATTGCTGTTTGCTGAAAGAGTTGAATTAAAGTGCTGTAGTAGAAAAAAAAGTTAAAATATAGTATTACTGGCCTTGAATAGACTTTGAAAGTCCTATGCACAACCGCAGGCTTGTCTGTTAAAAACTCAACAACTGTCAAGATTTTTCTAAAACGTTTGCATCCCTAACTCTGAGTTTTTACCGTTCATGAAGATGTTTTGGGGTTTCCAAACCTAAAACATGACTGTACTGGAAAGCACAGTATGCAGAATGACGACAGATACTTTACATGCCGTCACACACGCTGCATTGTAATGACAGGGTCACAGGCCCTGCAGAAACATACCTGCACAAAGCTGCACAGATCACCAACGCACATGGGCGGAGCCAGTGCATCAGAATGCAGAAGTGCAAACCAAGCCAGATATAACTGATGTCTGTGAGCACAGAAGTGAATTATTCATACCATAACTCTCATATGCATTCTGTGCTTTATCAGACACTGTCAGAGCAACTCTGTTTGTAGTTCATCTTCACACAAGCATACCAGGGCTGAGATGGGAAGGGCTACAGAAATAATGACTGCTTTATCATCTGAGACCCCTACCATGGCCAAAATATAAACATTATCTTATAAGTGGCTTCGGAGCAAGAAAGACATTTTATTTACCCACATTTCAAAAGGTCTGTGATGCGCACTTGGCATGGCCCTCTATAACAACATAATCCAAAACAGCTTATATCTTTATCCAATTAATGTCAGAAGGACCGCTTTGCACACAAGTGAGATTCAGCAATTTTTTTTTTTTTGTAATTTTAAGCAACTTCAAATGTTTAAGAAAGACTCAGTTTTTCTGCGTCTGAATGACACTCGTAGTACGTGCATGTGAGCAAATAAGGTTTTGATGACAGGGTACATTAGGACGTCTATAACTCTGAGCACCACATCCTCATCACCATAACCAGTTTTTGCACTTCAGTAACAATGATTTCCTGTTTGTACAAATATTCTCAAACTTGAAGGATTTCACATCCAGAATAAAATGCTGGAAAAGTGCAGCCAGTACAAAATTTGCCATAATTTTTAAAACCAAGCAGTACCTTAACATTTCTATTGGCAAGCTTACTACATATTTCATTATTGGTTAATTGCATTTAAAGGCAAAACATTACAAGATAACACTCTTATGTAATATGACCTTTAATTTCTTAAAAAGCAGGTAGTATAATACGCTGAGCATGTGGGTCATAGGTACAAATTACAGAAAATAGGACTAGGACTGGATCTGCACAATAACCATACCCCTATAATCCTGTCAAAACACTCACATTAGCCCATATTTACAAAACACTCAACAGTACATCTGCCCTATATTCTGGAACACAGGCTTACTGTTCCCACCAGTCCTTCATATCTCCCATCACACTATTTTCAACTTGTATTTATAAGGCATTAATGCTTTTAGTATATTTTAGTATTAGGCTATATCATTTATACATTTTTTAGAGTTATGTACAGTTTTCTTTTTTTCTATCTGTATAACAAACGCTAGTTTATGTACATTATATTTTTATGCCAGGGACGGTCAATAAAAGAATTTCACTGCATGTTGTACTACGTATGGTTGTGTGTGTGACAATTTTAATATACTTAAACGTTACACTTAACGCTATTTACTTTAGTACTTCAAAACTCTTTCAGCCATATATAAAGTAAAATGAAACATGTATAAGTCTGTTTGAACCAGTTTGTGAGCGAAACAACAAGGCAATCAGTGCAGTTCACACAAGCACTGTCTTTCTAAGATAAAATGGAGGTAAACATTTTATGCAGGACACAGGTCAACATTCTCTCCAAACTTTATTTAGCATGCAAATCTGCATAAGAAAGCCATATGAAGTAGGGGTAGTTCACCTCAAGATTTTGCCAAATCACCACTGCCATGTCATTATGTTATCAGCTCTCACAGGTGCGCACGTACTGCTGCATGAACAAAAACCTAACACAGAAACACACAGTGAGAAACTGAAAACTGTCTGCCAATTTAAGTACATTTACAATAATCCTGCGTTTATGTTTTTTAACCGTTGGTTTTAGTGTATTTGCACTAGTAGCATAAGACTGCCCAGTTTTTCTTAAGATACATTTGTGTATGTGGAAATTGCCTGATGTCCATTTTATTTTGTCTTGTATGTATTGGCATTGATGAAGGGAGCTGCACCATGAATTTCACTGTACCGTACAGCACAATGACAATTAAAGAATTCAATTCAATTCCATGTAGATTTTTAAAAAGATGATTTTCAACAATTGTATTGAATGCCTGTGTAAGGAGCCTGGGGGTCCATTGAGCACCAAGACGACTCCCTTTTTAAGAGAAATGCTATAACTACCTTTAGGCCACTCCCACCGCCCCAGTGTTAACTATAATGTGGGCACCACTCACTTCCTTCCTTCCTTAGCCTGCAGCAGGGCACTAGATGAATTTTACATGTGAATGTGCCACTTTATTAACAAATTAAAAGGACTCCAGCTGGTTTCAAAAACAGTACATCTTAAGATTCCATAAACGCTTGCTCCAATTGTTGTCTCATTTCTTGCCAAAAGAAAGCACGTTAATTTGCTTATACAAGCACTGATGAATGGCAAACCTGTTTTATGTGGAAGAACACAGAATACTGTTGGAACCTCACACACTGTACTTGACATTGTGGATTTGATTAATAAAAAGCACAAGGAAGACAAAGTAATCAGTAATGTGATCAAATAGCTCATCTTAAGATTCTCATAGAGTGCAGTACATTAGCTTTTCTGATGAAAAAACTGGCTTAGTACATCATTTAAAACCATACATGTCAATTCCATGAAACCAGTGAAGACGTTGGGGTGGTTTGAGAATAAAAGCAAGCATGTAGTACAATACCTCTCTGACAGATGATTTAGCTTTTCACCCCCCCACCCAGTCCCAGAGCTGAGAGGCCTTTCTGAAGACTTGCCACTTTCTAACAACCAATGCTCTAACACAGGTACTGGTCCGTGGGTCATCTGGTACCAGGCCGCACAGAAATACCGATTAAAAAATATTTTATTGATTATCAGAGTCTAAGAGACTTTTTTATTTAGAAAAAAACGTTTGTCTCGGTCACGTGATATGGCGCATCAAAAATTAAGCCCACAAGCTAGCAAAAACGAGTAACAAACAAACGTCCATTAATTCATTGAATTGATGAGTTGTATTTTTGTTTTTAGCTGTTTCTATGCCGGTCCATGAAAATATTGTTTTACATGAAACCGGTCCGTGGCGCAAAAAAGGTTGGGGACCGCTGCTCTAACAGACCAGTAGGCGTAGCTTTAGCAATCTTGAGCACGCTCAGTCGGATCAGCACAGAAATCCAGAGAACTGTTGCTCTCAATGACTTTCCAGTCACACCTCTCTCCTCAGGAAGTGGGCACAGAGCTGAATTCACTTCCTACAACTACTGTATGCAGTTTGTCCACTGTTGTGAACGTGCATTGTTGAAGCATGGTGAACTCTGTTAGGTGTACGGCTCAGTTCTTTTTTAACAATAGAACTTCATTATATACACCAGTCTATTAGAAAAAACTGGTACAGTGAAAAATTAGGTGTACACATTCTAACAGGAGATACCACCAGCCCATCAGTGGTGCCATTACTGATCTCACAAATCAGTAGCACCATCTGTTGAGGTATGTACACCATGCTCCCCTAATATAAACCTTAAACAAACATGTAGGATACAGGACGATCAAACAAAAACTCTGTGTGAAAAACGTAGATGTAGCTCAAAACATTAAAAAATGTACCAGTTATCCACAAACCTTGCTTTAGTTTGACATTCTTTAATCATATTAGAAATAGCACACTAAATGTACACATACAAGCAACCATATATGAACACAAGTCTGTACTGCACCAATAAGGGGGGGTTCAAACAAGCATTAGTGCACATAGTTCTGGTTTAAGTCTTGTTGTGTAAAGTGCAAAACGAGAGATGGGTCCATGAAGTATTCATAGACTATAAGAGAACGGGCAATATGGAGTATTATTTTTGTTTTGTAAATGTTATTGTTTTCATGAATGTGTTAAATGATGAAGATCCATAAAGAGAAATGCAATTTCCAAGTATATGAATCAATAAAGTCAACCTCTTATGCTTATTAAATATATATTTTTTTATTTTATTTTTGGAGGGGGGGCATACAAGTGCCCTAAACCTCTCTCAATACTGCAACAGAACGCATTAAATTAACTGTTTGTTGCTTGGGACATAAGTCATTGAATTGGGGGAAAGTGCTTTATAAGATGCTGAACTACATGGATATCAAAAAAGCGTTCACTTCCACGTCAATAATCACCGGAGACCATGCCAACTTGTGTGAGTAACGCCTCCTCAACAAATGCAAGAGGAACGCATTTCACAGTCTGGCTTTACTGCATGTGCAAGCCGACTGATGCACGGTACTCAAGTCTTAGGCGGAACAGTTTTCTCTCCGCTTACCGCATTACGTTACTGTGTCCACGTTACCACCTCGTAAGTCGGATATGCATAACAAGGCGAATTTCAATTAGTCCGTAGTTTCAGAGATTTAAACCAGATTACCATCTACACGAATACTCGTACCACAGTAACACGCTACAGAATTTTTTTTTAATTAACAGTAAAGAAAACATTTCAAACGTGTTCCCAATCCGTGGCAGGACATGCTAACAAGTTCACAATTGTAATCTATTAAGCGAGAAGGTTAAAGAGGTTAAATATAGTACTAAATTAGTTAATGTCTTTGACGCAGCGTTTACTGTTTTCAACAGTGAAAAATAAATTGCACGGGCGGATACTACTGGGGCCCTGAACATCACATATAGAAAACAGTCTCAATATTTTACATATTATCAAATTTATGCACACGTACGCAAAAGTACCCTACATGTATTTAAGCAGACACCCCTATTTCGTTATCAATTCTAACAACGCACATCCAGTCGACGGACAAAAGCTGAGTTTCTGAAACGAGGAAGGCAAGCGGGCAGTTTGAAAAACGGGGTGCAAATACACCACGCTGCACGTTTTGGGGCATCGGTTCAGCGAGTGAGGTGCGCTTCCGCACCGGGTTACATGTTACCGAACACCGCGACAACAAAACACACAATAAACTATAACGAAGTAAGAATTAAAAGTTATGATCGTCGGTGTTTTCTTTTTTTCCCCGTCTTACCTCCGCTTTCACTGAAGCCATGGCTCCTTAGCCTGCAAACAGTCACCGCCTACTGACATGACGTCACTACATTCATTAGAGCCGCGTGCTCCATGTGTAAGAAGCGCGTACTACCGCCGGGAAATACAGTATTTGGCGCTTTACTATGCATTGCACAACATTTGACTTTGTTTTTTTTACAGAATTGTGTCCTATTTTAAAATGTCGTATACGATATAAATGCTACGGAATACAAGTTTCCTGGGAAACAAATGTCATTTTTAATTACTTACCTACATTTATGATTTTAACGTTTAAATTTACGAATATTGCTCCGTATTTCTAGTATATAAATGATTGCGGATTGTAGTATTTCTCCCACACATTGAGATTTGTCCCCACGCGAAAACTTATAGACCCCCCAATAATCATCATTTATTGTCATTGTGCACAACAAGGCTTGTTCTCAGCGTTTGGCCCACCCCCCTGGGGGAGCAGCAGGCAGCCACATGCAGTACCTAGAGAGCTGGCAGTGTATGTTGTTCAGGGATGCACCTGGGGTGGGATTTGCACCAGGATGCTTCTGTAGCCCAGCCTGCTGTGCTGTACATTGAGCCACCACACTGCTTTAATATTAGTCATGAACTGAAGTACAGGATCAGGCAGGCCAAGACCAGCTACAAGAAGAAACTGGAGGAGCGGTTGGAGCGGAACAA
>JABJVR010004393.1:0-51877 GCA_025773905.1 Chitala chitala
AAAGAGCTCTGACCACAGTACCTCTGAGTAGCTGCCACAGTGGGATTGTTGCATGCCTTCACTTTGACTCACAGTTTAATTTGTGGCACTAGTGCAGGTTGCATGACTGCAGCTGGGCTGCAAGGGTGTTGTCATCACTGCAGCGTAGAGTCGTCGAAAGTAAAGAGGTTAAAAAGACCCGGCTGGTGGTCAGCACAATACGTCAGGCCAAACACCTCACCTGGGACTAGATGCACGTAGCACCTGTTCACATGGGAGCTGAGAACCCCCTGGTTCTTTACCAAGGGAAGCTTTTTTTGGCATTGATTTTAACTTTTTTTTTTCACTCTAGCCACTGGATGGCGTTCTTGTTTTTACTGTTTGTTTTGTTTGTTTTTTTTTTCCCCCTCTGCTGTTTCTCACGAGCAATGCATTATGAACAGAAGAGTTAGAGCATATTTTAGAACAACAGAACAGTGAAAGGCTTGCTGTTAGTTGTGCTGCAATCACGAGTGTAGCAAAGACCTCTAGTCACTGCTGTAGTTACGATAGCAGCGAATGGTTGCTGCATCAATCAAAAGTTCCTGAAGATGTGGCGCAAAAGTTGAATAGGGACCCGACTTTTGTAGTCTGTAGTCTGCAACTACTGCTGGAGGTATGAGGATTTTCTCCACTTCTATTCCAAAATGAAGGACCAGAAAAAGAGCTGACACTGAACTATGTATGGGAGGCATTAACTTTAAACTTCTGTCATAAATTTAAAGGGGCCAAGAGTGCCATTTAAAGATTATGGTGTCTCACTTATTCAGCAATGACAGGCATTACAAAATTTTTTCTTGGCTGTTCACCAAGGCACCTTTCTTATATGTGTGCTGGACTTCCACCATAAAGGTCTGAGGTAACACTGTTCTCCACTTTACCTGTTGTATGAGTTGGAAACTTTTGTCCTGGAGCCACAATTCAAGCTGAGGATGGCCATGCAAACAGATTCCTGATATGTACATAAAAATCAGTGGTAAAGACCTCCATATGTTCATAAATACACATTGAAAGATCACCCTTATTATTTCACACATATGTGCTCTGCTTGAGAAGATGAGTAAATCAATAGATGCTTAACTGTATAAACATTGCTTTTATTTGTAAAGTGGCATTAATGTACAAAATCTGTCAGGCAAGTAAAAGTCAAGAAAATATTGTGAACTATTTGGAATCTCTTGGATTTCTGCAGCATTACTCATAAAATTAAGTCACAAGAAAAGACTGGGTGAATAAATTTAATAAACTTCTTTAATGGCCAAATATTTGGACATCTATATGTAGTCATCAGCAGGACATGAAACATTCCAAAACAATAAAACACACATTTGATGTTAGAATTTAACTTATACATGCTGATAAAACATGATTTGAAGTGACACAAACTAATATAACCTGGTAGGGCCATGGATCCCAAATTTTACTCCCTACCATTTGGTTTCCTTTTTCTCCCATTTTCTTAAAGGTCTGCAGCCATTATTTCTTTTGTTAATTATTCCAGTACTACAGGGATTATTACATGTGCAAACACTGCAGTATTACCCACTAAAAAGATTAAAGGCATACGATTTCTATCATGCTTAAAGAGAAAGCATAGTTTTCATACCTAGTTTTCATACCAAGATTGTATGAACTGCCTCCATATTAAACGCATTTAGTTTGCTAGTGAACTAAACAATATAAATGCACTACAATAACAAAACTATATAAACCAGTGGTTCTGAACTTGACTTTGTATTTTTTAGGTTGAACAAGCAGAAATCTCAGTAGTTGTAGCATGTGTTCCCAACATGAAATGTGTTTTTTATGTGACCTTTCAGACTGTGAGACATTTATCAGCATTAGAAATAAGAGCATGTCTTACTCTGAAACAAAAGTATTTGGTATATAGGGTACCACTGCAGGTAAAGCATCACACTATAAAATACCATCACAAGCATCACACTATAAAATACCAGCCTGCAAACAAAAATCTATTTCCTTATTATTATGAGACATTTTACCTTAAACTGCAATGCACCACACACTCAGCATCTGCTTGTCAGATCCTACTTTAATAAGGTGAATGACAAAATCAAAACTTTAGTGCTGTAGATTAATTTCTACTCTTCCTGCTTGTGTAACATCCTAGCCTATCATACCCCCTGTGTCCTCTAGATGTCATTAATTTCCCCTGCTTTATTCATTTCTTTCCTTTACATTCCTTATATGGATCTCCTTAGTGCTTTCACCTGTTTCTTGTTTCCTAGTATTCCCTTACTTTAATTTCCCTTAAGAATTTACTTAAATTCTTCTCTTTTGTTTGCTCCTTGCCAGTTGCTGTAGTCCTAATGCTCTGCAATGTAACTACTTAGTCTATGCTAGTGGATGTTTGTTTGTCATTGTACCTTGCCTTTGTCCCTACATTATACAAAACATGACAGCTTGCAGATTTTGATATGTTTATTTTAACATGCTGCATATGACAAAGTATTTACTCATATTTTTATGAAGCAATCACAACATGTTTATTCAAAAATTCTTTTAAAGGAGGCTGAGGAGCTTATTTAACCATGCTCTTTGATCTTTTTTTATTGTTAAGCTCATTAACAACAAAATTGGGGCATAAGATGCTGCTTTTAATTTTGGTGTTTTTTTTTTAGTTTTAAGGTTGCTTTGTGCATTGTTCTGTATTTGAGAATGGGCACAACCTGTATTTGGGAAAATCTTGATATTTCCAAAGTGATAGGAGCAATGAGTTCAATTGCCAGAGTGACTACAGACAGAATAATTTTTCCATATCCTTTCTTAAATATTCCTTGACCCCAGTTTCTCGAATTTACTGAGTGCATAGATCATAAATGTTTTAGCTTCTAAAAGGCTACAACTATTACTATTATTACTATTATTTTTAATATGTCTGTATTTATAGGTTGTTTTCCATTGAAGTTTAAATGCTTAATGCACTTAGTGACTAAAACATACATGCCAAAATATAGAGCATATATTTTTGCTGGTAATAGAGATTTGACATCTTCACTATCTCACAAGTATAGAGTATTATAACAAATTTATATGTATCCATACCATATTTTCCAATGCAAAAGTAACATATATAAGAACATGAAACATACATTATAATTGGAATGTTATAAAAATGATTAGGAAGGGACCATATAGTTAAGCATTGGTTAAAATGAAATTAGTCTACTTAGTAGACTACTAATAGCAGTCTACTTAGTCTAATTAGGCTTAAAATGAAATTAGTCAGGTTACCTGACATATGAAAACACAAGAGGATGAGGATAAAATTATTGCACATTCATACGTTTTACTTCCTGTTTTGTTTTGGTTGCATGTGTTGTCTTTTTCCTAGAGAGGACTTTTGCATTTACAGATGCCACATATATAGCTCACCATATAATGATATAAAAACATTAGAGATTTCCAACTCTGTATTATAGCTACAAGAAATGAAAAACAGACTACTGTCCAAACAGGACTGTTGATGTTTGTTCATTGATTCAGGTTGGTGAGGGTGGCAAGGGGCCTGGAGCCTGCCCTACACAAGACAGTGCAAGTTAGACCCTGGATGAGGTGCTGTCTGATTGGAGGCAGTGACATTAATGTCAATTTAGCGTTGCCGTATGTGGAAGAAATATGAACAGCTGGAGGCAACCCACACAAGTGCTAGTCCACACACGCTGTATGCAGCCATATTTCAAAACGCAACAGTGCTGCTTTCTGTGACACTGTTTCCTGCTTCCTTGCTTTTTAAAACCTTAAAATATGGAGGTGAAGTTGACTTCAGTCATTTTTAAACTTATAATAAGACATCCTCATAATTTATATGATGTACTGTATACATAGACCTTTGATGTATGTTACGGTGACACAAGTATACTGTGTGCGAAGCACAAATGACTTGTCAGAGGTTTTTCCTAGTGTGCAGGTATGCAGAACAGATGTAGACCATGCTGTTATGAGCAGACACGACTGCAAGGCCTGTGAGACTTAATTTCACCAGGTGCGAGATTCTGTACATTTATGAGGTCCTCTTTAATAGGTAATGTCAGCAAGGAGAAGAAATGGAGAGGTGAGGATTAACAAAGTGGTTGAAAGAGAATAATTTGAAGCTGTGATCGGTCTTGTTTGATGTGGGATGGTCAGGGAGAACAGAACAGTTCTTACGGAGGAAATGTGCTGCGTGCGGTTTGGTTTCCAAACCTCTTTCATCAGCAGATGACCAGGAGGCTGGTTTAACACAACTGAAATACATAGAGAGATCTTGGGAAAGAGAAGAAAAGGAATCAGCTCTTAAATAACAAAGCAAGGATTTCAACACTAACATGTTTTTCTTTCATATTTATTCATAATGGTGCCCTGCAGTCGTCCCAAATCCACAAACTGTCCCAGCATGTGAAGGGACGGTTTATACAGCACAACAGATCATACTCCTCAGTGATGATCTACATTCCGTCAAGCTAACCTGCTTCCCTGCTGAGAGGGAGGTGCAGACATATTATGGATGTGCTGCCTAAAGTGCTTAATAAAGACCGACACTGCCTGCAAATTGCACAAAGTGAAAACCATACTACGCAGCCCTTTATGCTGTAAACAAGAAATCATTCTACAGGGAGTGGCAGCACTGGATGTTTCGACTATTTCCACAGGAACTTGTGGAGTTCTGTAAACGACAGATGCCAGGTTGAGCTTCTTAAGCGCGTGCTCACTCCTGTCTGTTCCCCATGATGTGTGTCTGAACCAACGGACTTCCGACATTTCATTAACATATTTTCGATTGTGCTCCTGTGTGTATCCTCCGCAAGTAAGTACATAGACTATTTACATAACTAAAAAAATGACGTGGGTTATAATGAGAAAAAGGTCACAGTCTGTGACTGATACTTTAACATTGACGATCACAGCCGTTTGAAATCAGTGGATTATGTGCCTCAAATAGGCCTGCTACATATTCAGTCTGAACATGATAAATGACTTTAATATTAAAGTTATGACTATGACAGAAAAATTTAAAAAATACTTTAATGTTCAGTTATGAAATCTCTCAGGAATAAGGAGACTATTTACAAATAATTACGCAGAACTTCTGTGCCATTTATATTACCAGCTATTATATTTAAAATTACATTGACTCATTAAACTTTCTGGAACCATAAAGTCTCTTACCTTAATAAAAATTAATTTAGATTTAGAACTGTCTAAGGTTACTAATTTCACGATTTATTTTTCTTACCCCGCTCCAGTCAAGACATTAACCTTACATGAGAAATCTTACGCTAAGTGGTAAGTACAATGTACGCACACTCTCCCGTGCGGCTACATACGAGAGAACGTGGAACAGTGTGCTCCATCCAGTCAGCGCTGCTGACGCAGCTACGGAACTGGGAGGGCTATCATCAGCATCAGCACCGAGATCAAGCCGGCGCTAATGCACGCACGAGCAGTAGGCTACAGTTTTAATGCCTCGCCTTAGGTTAAACCTCCTACTGCAACACCTGTAAAGGCGTCAGATAAAACAAATTGCCGTGTAACCAATAAAAGAACTACCCTCGCAGGACTTAAAAGACTGAATAAATGTTCAACACAATGCAAAATTGTTTCGGAAACGGTGAAATAGATAAAGCAAGAGATGTATTTAAGATGAGAAGGGATGATATACCGGATTGTCAGCCCGAAACAAAAAGAGTCAGACTCGGGGACAGCGACGAAGGAATCGGTGTCCGCGACAAGGAGGTGCCATGTGAGGAAATGAAGGGGGGTGAGATACAAGGCGACGGCAGGATAATGCTAAGTGGAAAAGATTCAACTACTGTAAGTAATAAATAATAATAAGAATATTAATACAACTAATGCCCCCCAGCCCTTGGGTTGGGGTTGGAGGGCATTTAAATGCATTGCAGACGCTTTACCCTGTATTCACGCATTACTTTTCTGTGTCAGGTAAAGGTAGGAGTATTTTTGGGACGGTGGTATTAAACTAATCGAAACAGTCCATATCAAACTGCTGTGAAGTGCTTTAAATATAGAACTGAACATAGAATGTGGAATATTAAATAATTTCCTGTCCTAAATTTGTGTTGCAAGCTGATTTTGTACGATGATAGACGAAATAGCTTCCTTTCGTGTTTTCTGATTTCTTAAGGGCTGGAAGAACAGCAGTGTTTGATCATAGCGATTACTCACTTCTGTTGTAACACATTTCCCCATTCAATGATTATTTTAACATACTATGATGAAGTTACAGAAATGGGAAAATAAGTGATCTTTTCTGTGCATCTAACGGCGTTTTTGCACTTTTAAGGTTCGGATAAATTACATCTTACGAATTGTGTTCTCGATATATAAGCAACTAAACATAAATATTGAAACTTAAAGCAAACAGGAGTTACGTTTAAGAGAATCAGAAAGTATTAATTTAAAACGCAACGAAACACTTTATAGTGCGCTCACCGAAATCAGAGCGATGCATTTTTTATAAGAAAATGTTTTTAAATACTTTTTCTTTTGCTCCATTAAGGTTTTCATGACAGAGCTCATACGCTGTATTTTACTTCATATTTTCAAAGGTAAACACTCTTGCACTATCCCTTTGTTTAAAAATGAGAAAAAACTTTTTTAAGTGTCGCCGACTTGTAAGCGCAGAAGTTCTTGTGCAAAACCCTGCCTGTGGCGGTTTGGCTCCTCAGATGTAAGAGATGTGAGGCGTGGGAACAGAAGCGTGCTGACTGCCAGTCTGAGACACTTGAGGCTGTCACTCAGGCAGCCGTCGGTGGCTCTGCATGCTGACAGCTGTGACACCTGCCTGTCAGAGTGACGGCATGCGCGGGCTCCCATTTGCTTGCGCTCTGAAAAGTGGGCCTGGAGATGGCTGGGAAAAAGGTGAACGGGACCATTCTTCTGCTGTTGGTAAAGGAGCTTGGCTTCCCATTGCATCAGGGAAAGTTTCTTGAATGGGAAGCACTTAGCTTTCCTCTTCATCAGCAACATGCAACCATTGTGTCTTTTGAACATATCTGGGTTCTTGTCATTTTTTTGGCACTAATTGAAGGAAATAGAAAATTCTATGTGGTTAATTTTATTAGTTTAATTATATCATTTATTATTGTACTCCAACTTTTGGCAGTTTTAGGGCATGCCAAGCTATATGTGTGCAATCTATTTTACAGAGACTAGCTTCTACTGAAGATGATGGCTCTTATGATTAAAACAGTTCATCTCTAGACAGAGGGAACAGATGTCTTTCATTTAAAAATCTGGTTTCCAATCTTCTCCAATATTGATGCCTTGGAACGTGATGAATTTTTAATAAGACAACCTTTTACAATGTAATAAATGACTTAGTCTTTTGACATACCAAAAATGTCCAAGCCTTTGGAGAAAAATGACTCCTAATGGCTGGGGTAACGTCTTTTAGCAGACCTATTAACTTCGTATTTATCTCTATCTTTCATATAAAGGACCTCTGTAAAGGTAATGAAATAGGTAAAGACATGTTACTACTCCTTTGCTGCCTACAAAGTCTTAATTTTGCAGCATTTTTCAACATCTTATTCTAGTCTTAACATATACAACATATTCACCACTATGTGTGCAAATGACGAATGGCTGAAGCAAGAAATCCCAATGAATGTTTATAGGAAAGATGTGGAATGTAATTATAGAAAACACAACTTGTCAGGGGGGGTGCTGATTTCTTCTAAATGAGAGGTATATAAACCGCATGACCTTTCACTGGAAAATTGCTGCTCCCGTAGTGTCAGTGGAATGAGTCCGTGGTTTTGCGTTGTGGTAAAGAGTTTAAAGAGCTAACATGCAACTGGTGAGCTGTTTAAGTGATTATATTTTACCATGTTTAACAGTGGCTTGAAATGTCAGTGCAGATGTGGGGGCACTGCTCCTTTAGCCGTGAGAGCTGGAATGTTATGTAGTTGACGTCTGTAGAATATGGCAAGGTACCGTGCCGGGAGGTCTCAGGGGTGAGAGGTGCCTGTACAGGGTGTTAGAGAGGCAGACTGAAGGTAGGATACCTCGGCTGTGTGTGGAGCCTTGGAGACCCTGCTGATGTCACAGCTGTGGCTTTCACTGCATCAGGAGTGAATACCTCTGTATACATGGACCCTGATATTCCACTTTTAATCGGAATAATGGCTCATTCAGAATAAAAATGCAATCATAACAAAATTTCGATCCGAATAAGAGGGTTGGTGTAATCATTTAGCAGTCCGTTTGATTGGAAAACATTAACCATGTAAACACTTGATATGATTGTTTCCCTCTTGTTAGAATAAAGTTATTTTTTTCTGCACAAGCTTGTCCCACGTGGAACTAACATCAGGCGACATGACTTGTTTCCAGGAGGAAGAGAAATTTGGTGGTAACAAAGCAAAACTGGTGTGCGGTGGATACTATTTTTTTTGGGAAACTTTAAAAAAGAATATTTTAGTTTTAAAAGTAAACTAAAAGTTTTTAGTTTTTATTTACTTTTAAAAGAATTTAAAATTATTGAATGCTATTTTCGGCAAAATTATTGAACTGTATGTTCAGCATAGTATGTCTGACATACATTTCAAAGTGAGCAGAACAACTTTGCACACATCCCAAAGTTTTATTCTGACAATTCTCTGGGCATCTTATTGGATTATAATTATCATCTATGTAAACACTTAAATTGTAGTCTTTACTCAGAATTTTTTCAACTTAATTTAAGAAAAAATGTCGATGTAACCCTGTAACATTCTGGGGAACATGGAAACAGAGGTGAGGCTGAGTCTAATGTGTAAAGGGTTTCTTCAGACGGATGGGGTAAATACAAAGGGTATCGAGTCACACAGGCTAAAATCACAACATTGCAGAGCCACAGGACTGGACTGGACTGGACTACACTACACTACACTACACTACAACAACTGGCAAGGAGAACACAGAAAGATGGGGCTTAAATACGGAATATGAGAAAAAGAGAAGCAGGTGATAGCAATGATAAAATTGACCAAATAACCATAAGGAGACAGGAGTGCAGAAAAGCATAGAAAGATGGGAAATAGTTATGCCTAGTGGCCAGGGAAGGACAAGGCAGGTGGAGGGTATGATAAACCCCAGCTATTGTGGCTTAGGGGTTAAATGGGAGCTTACTAAAAGAGTTCAGTCAGAAAAAGTGATAGAAAGAAAAACTAAGAAAACTGATTTTTTGGGATTTTGTTTTTTTTTTTAATTTAATTTTGAATTAATTTCAAAAATTTTAAGTTCAAAATACAAGGGTGTAGGTATGGTTTCATCATTGGTAGGCAAAAGACATATAAGAAAAAGAAAATGCAGGAAAAAGGAAATAGAAGACCTAGTGCACGATGAGAGCCATTTGGAACTGTAACCAAACACAGACCTTATTACTCCTTATTAAGGTTCCTTTGCAATTTTTGACAGAATTGGTCTTTCCTAAATAGTTGACATGATCTTAACTTTTTATCCACTCTGGATTTATAATTGCATTTATGTATTAATTTCTTAAATGAAATATTTTTGAATAAGATATCATTCTCACAAGATTGCTGACATATTGGCATTGGAAGAAAACAGGTTTATCTCATGGGTATGCACCTTCATTCTTTCAGAGTTGCTTCTCTCTATCTGTGAGGTGGTGGAGGTTCTTAAAATGTCTACAATTGTCAACCTCATTGTCATATAGAAGACATTATCTCATATTTTTTCAACTAGCCATGATCTTCTCGCAGTGGCATCTTTGTATGAGCAAATAAATCGTGGGTTCGTAAGATATTGAGCATGTGTGTTTAATTGATGTGTATTTTTATGCCATGAGAAGTATGGGTCATTTGTTGATCTGTGTATTTTCATTTCCAAGAACCAATGGCGATTTACAGTAACTTTACCTTTTTAAATGTGAACTAATAACACTTTTCATATTTACATTTATTGATTTAGCAGCTGCCTTTGTCCAAAGCAACTTACAAATGACACTTACATGTTATAATGTGGACTATGATGTTTGCAGATGACATCGTGATCTGTAGCGAAACTAGAGAACAGGCAGAAATGAACCTGGAGAGGTGGAGGTATGCACTGGAGAGAAGAGGAATGTTAGTCAGTAGGAGCAAGAGACAGTACATGTGTGTAAATGAGAGAAAGGGTGTTAGAATGGTGCAGCTACAAGGAACAGAGGTAGCGAAGGTGAATGAGTTTAAATACTTAGGGTCAACTGTACAGAGTAATGGGGAGTGTAGTAGAGAAGTGAAGAAGAGAGTACAGGCAGGATGGAGTGGGTGGAGAAGAGTGTCAGGAGTGATCTGCAATAGAAGGATAGCTGCAAGAGTGATAGGGAAGATTTACAAGATGATAGTGAGACCAGCTATGTTATATGGATTGGAGATAGTGGCACTGACAAAGAGACAGGAGGCAGAGTTGGAGGTAGCAGAGTTGAAGATTTTCATTGGGAGTGATGAGATTGGACAGCATATTAGGGGGACAGCACAGGTAGGGCGGTTTGGAGACAAAGTGAGAGAAGTGAGACTTAGATGGTTTGGACACGTGCAGGGAAGGGATACAGAGTATATAGGGAAAAGAATGTTGAGGATGGAGCTGCCAGACAGGAGGAGAAGAGGAAGGCCAAAGAGGAGGTGTATGGATGTAGTGAGGGAGGACATGAAAGAGGTTAGAGTGACAGAGGACGCTGCAGAGAACAGGTTGGTATGGAGAAAGATGATCCACTGTACCGACCCCTAGACGGAGCAGCCGAAAGAGGAAGACTTACATGTTATAATTAAATTGGTTTTCTGCATTTAACCCATCCCCTGGGGGAGCAGTGGACACCCAGAGAACTAGTGCTGAGTGTCTTACTCAGGGCCTTACTTGGTGGCTGGGGTGGGATTCAAAGCAGGAGACAGTCAGCATCCCAGTCTGACGTTCTACCCATTGAGCCACTTGCCACCTTCACAACCGGTCTTATATTTCACTCTGTTTGCTTTTTGTATTTCAAAACAATCAACAGAATAAAACTGAAGTAAAGTGTCACAGTTTCATTGCTGCTTTGAATAAAGTTTGATTTTACATGTGTTTTTTGATGTAAGTTAATTATTACATAATCAGCAAAGGCAGCTGCCATAAGAGATATAGACCCCAAGAGTACTAAAATCTGCCACAGCTGGCAATTGCTTTTGAGTCTGTTTGTAATAACGGATCGTTATACAATGATAAATGTGGTACTGTGGTGTAATTCCACTTGCGGTGCTCCCCTGGAGTGATAATTAATCAGAGATGACAGTTTTGGTTCTGAGAATGCTTTTTCATCCCTTCTGTACAATGCTGCATAGTGCTTGTCACAGACACGTGCGTGACTAAGGGTCATTAACATTAGATAGACGATGCCTCTCTGTCCTGATGGATTCTACCGTCATTCACCTTTCTTCTGTGTGGATTGCTTCTTGCTTGAGTAACATCAGGAAGTTTCAGAACTCATCACCAGGGGAGTTTCTAGTTATTGAAAAGATCAGGGGGATAAGTCAAGTTTGCCTGGGGCTTGTCTGTTGCTTTGCTATAAAACCCCTCCTTTTTCAAGGCGAAAATACTAAGGGCTAGGCTTAAAATATTCAGGGCTGAAGGCCAGAATGATCGGCCCTAATGACGCCACTGCTCTTCACTCGTTTTGTGGCATGATATTGAGTCCAGTAGTCTAACATGACCTCTAATTTAAAAGGAAAGGTCATCGGGTTAACATTGAGTTTATTGTAGGAGCGCATGGTCTGCGTACATGCTGGCAGGGACTTTGGGGGCTTGGAAACTCACAAAAAAAAACAAAAAATGAAGTTTGGTTAAACATAAGAGAAAGTTAGACAAAAATACGATTTGATAACTCATTCTTGAATCCAAAGTGAAGCTGATCCAACTCATGTAACTTGGTGTACATCTCAGTTTCCTTTTTGTGTGGGTAACAGATTTTCTGTGCCAAAGCATTTTTGGTAATGATATGGTAATGTTGTAAAAATCTATGCAGTAAGTTAATTAAGGCATGAAAGCAGAACACCTAGAAATTTATTTTAACTGTATAATAATAATAAATTGCTAAATATTCTATATTTCAGTGTTAATGATATGTTTGCCTTATCAACAGATTTGTCTACTGTTTCTCAAATAAACAGACTCAAATTTTAAAGATCTTTTAGTTACTCATACATCCTTACTATAACGTGACAGTCAAGCCTTTAAGTCCAAGATGACCCAGTCTGTTTTGTAGTAACTAATATGTAATGTGAGCATTTTAGGTATAACAATCAATATTGTTGATCAATTCTTCAACATGACAAGCACATAATATACTAAAAAGGACAGAGCACTGTACAGTCTCAGTTGCATTTCATCTGACTTTACCGTAGGAATAATGTGAGTGTGTGTGGAAATAATTAGTAATGTAAATAATTCTTCAGCAGTTATTTTATAATTTTCTTTTTTGTTTTTACAAATCACAGCTGATGCGTTAGATATTGCGAAAGCATTCTTCCAAAATGCTTGAAGAAAAAAACCTACACTGAATTCATCCGTACCCACTTTAGCGAAAATGAATGATTGAAGCGTCTTTTTGCCTGCCATTATAGAATATTCACCATGCCTGCACAGCTTGATATATAGGCTCTACATTTTTTATTTCCTGTGTCCAGTAAGAAATCATCTCACTTCCACTCTACTCATATATTGCATTATCATGAGCCAAGTTTATTCAGTTATTCAGTTTATTAGTTTTTTTTTGTACTCAGAGACTTGGAAGAAGTTGAGCTGCATGCCAACTGCTTGCGTTGTGAAAACTCTCACACAAGATTTCCACCTCTATCATGGCAAGCTGCACCACAAATTTATTCGGAAATACAACTGACTTGAGATGTGAGACTCGTTATTCACATTATTCACTTTTTAAAAATTAAATAATGCAGATTCCATTAAATTATGCATCGCCTGAAGGAAGAGGACAGGAGTGGATTTAATGTCTTCTAAATCCATCTGAAACTTCATTAAAAACAAACTACATGTGAACCATGTGAAATAATTCCTGTTAAAGAACCTGTAAATCACTTCAAATCCTTACTGCATTCATGTAGTAGTACATAAGGGTATTTGAGAGCACCGATTTTCTTTTTTGTTGCAACTGTTAAAATGTACAGTACTTCATCTCATAAGCATCCTAATGGGAATAATTAGTAGTTATTAGTTAATCTAAGACAAGGCTTTTAAAGTAAATTTGTTGTTCTGTGTGCTTGTATGACTCTACAGCATTTTGTCAAACAGTGGTTCAAATGCCACAATGAATTGGAATCCTATGTGGCTCCCAGATAACACAAATTCAGGGCAAAGGCGCATATCAGAGAACTCCTTGCACGCTAACGCGATTACATCTGTCTTGCATAGAATGCGTGGCAATCATGCTTTTGTTATGTACCGTCTTTTCTTATTATGTCTAAAATTAAATAATTAATTCCTATAATAACTATAAACTTTTTAAAAAACATGACCTATATTTCATAAATATTTAATAAAGAATGATAAAACACCTTTCTTAGTCATTTTTGGCAATTTTACATAATCTGCACCAATCTGCCTTCTCTGTGTGGAATTATTTGTTTGATTCATGACAATAGATCAGATATTATTAGATATTATGTCAGTGGGGGCTATGTTTAGGTAATTAGCTTTGATTGTGTTATTGACATGAAGGTAAAACTGATCCCTGTTAATCCCACATTGCTCTAAATTCAGAGTGCTCCTGTGTTGTGATGTCAAGGGCAGTCATTTTGGATTTGTTTCAATAAGGCATAAAGATATTTTAGGATCTGGATATTTTCCATCTATTGAGCAACTGACGTGTTATATCAGTGCTATAATCAGGATAGAGTGTATCAGGCGTATATTTTCTGGAATATGTAAGCAAGAAAACAGAACTTTAGAGGTTAACATGCATGCATAGAATGTACACTGACATACTGAGATATATATTGATGTATCTTTCCAGCTGTCTTTTGTCTGTTCTCACACACACTTAGTCGCGAAAGCACACACATTCACGCACGCACACACACACACACACACACACACACACACACACACACACACACACACACACACGTACACAGAGAGACAAATTATATACTTCTGTTCAGTTACTATAAAGACTTGTTTTAATGGACAGCAGTTATGTCTGTTTTCAGCATACACACTACACAGTACGAAAAAGAAAGATCACACACACGTGCGCACACACACACACACACACACACACACACACACACATTATATACACATACCTACAAAACGGATGATTAATAATGATAATGACTTCTGGAGTTTAGATTTTAAAAATTAAACCTACATCATAAAATTGTTTATTCATCATGTGAGCTACCCTGTATATGAATGTACAGCTTCAGTTTTGGTGTATTCAAATTCTGGGCACATTTCATATCCTATCACGGCTGCCCCCCTTCTCCCCAGTGAAAAGCTTGATGTCACCACGTTTCACTTTTAGCCTCTCGCAGGAAGATGAATGGGGCAGTGCAGCAGTTAAAGTGAATGCTGAGTCAAGGGTTCCCATCTGGATGTTGCTAAGGGCAGGCCTCATTTTGAAGGTTAATTAGATACTCAGTGGCTTTATTTGCTCTGTTGGTCCTTTGGACCCAATCAAATATCTCATATTTACTCTGGACCTTCAGGGAAATATAGTATGCTTTAAAACTATGAGAAAACGTATAGAAATAGACTTTTAAACTAGACTTCAGGGTGTCCATGTAGAAGACTAGGATTTCCTGCATTTCATTAAATGCTCAATCATTAACATTATTCATTGACACTCAGGTTTAACGAACAACACACCAAACAGAATCCAACAATAGGTCAGCTTGTGTTGTTTTCACATATACAGTTCAAAGCTAAGTTGGCGAAGCATTAACAACCATCACTTTAACTGTATGCACAATGTAAGCCCTAACTTTTTCTCTGCTATGATTCTCTATGCCGTCTTTGAGCCAGAGAGGAATCTTGGTTTTAAACGTACAGAAGTGGCTCTGGAGAGCCTTGGGTTTCTCCTTTTGTGGCCAGAAATAGACGGTGTTCATTTGAAACCTTCGGCACGCTCTGCCTGGAGGACAAAGGCATTTGGAGAGCCAGTTCCCCTGTGAGGCTCCCCCGGACTGTGAGCACAGAAACTTTTCATCTCTGCAAGTGCCAAGGTTAAAATTGACATATTTTATGTCTGCCATTTGCGGCCAGGTTTAGCTGTAAGGGCTACTGCCTATTGTACAAAATACCATTGCTTATTTGGAGGTAGTCCTATTTCCAGCATCTGACCTTCTTTCCTTTCTTGCATCCCAATGGTGCTGATTGTTGTGTTGCTTCACTACAAATGCAGGGTATTAATAGAGCTCCCACTATGAACTTCTGCCAAGGAAGTGCATTTCATAAAAGATTCATGAATTTTAAGTTGTGGAATAATCCATTTTTTTCATTGTCTTTTAATCTGCTGTTTATTATACTCAGACTATGCAGAATGTGTATTAAAAACAAAACAGCCATAAAAAAACACCATCCTGAGAGCATTCTCCTCTGGAATGATGAAACGATGAAAAGGTAAAGTTTAAGATTGCTTGTTTTCTGTCACCAGTCACAAATTAAAAAAAAAATAATAATGATCAGATAGCTGTCAACAAAGTAGACCCATAGTATACTCTGTTCAGCTGGTTGTACTGCACCATGGCAGTCCTGAACAAAGGATGCTGAGTGAGTCAGAGGATCTTTGCATCATTTGTAAGATTGTGGGAAGAACACAGATATAGCCACAGTGTATTATAGTACCTGTAATCTTTCTGCTCCAGGAAACATTCCCCTTCTGATATATATGAAAGGTAAGAAATAATTGCAGTAATGGAGCCACTTAGATCAATAATAGAAGAAGGAAAACAATGGCCTATCATTATTACAAAGCACTGCAAAGCTACGTCTCTTACCTCAGAACCTCTGCAGGAAGTCAGTTATTGGGAGAAGGGCTGTAACCTTTTCATATAAAAAGATATTAAAAGTGTACTGAATGTACTGTTAAGCTACCTCCAAAACCCTTGAGACAAAGACAGAAGGCAGAGACAACTTCCATGTGAAATTAGTGCAGCACCTTAATCTTGAAAACTTGCTTTAACTCTGCTTGTCCAACTTTTACAATGTGGTGTAACCTTTTCGCAATAATTCTCCTGGAATAAAAATGGAGAACACTGAAACATGCAACGAGGCAACTGTCACTTTTCTTTGTACAAATAAAATATACAGTCGCCAAATGCTGTGTGAGGATCACTGTAGTGATGCTGGGCGATGTGTCCTTTTGCTCTCAAAACAGCCTCAAATATTTGTGCCATAGTTTCCATAATTTGCTTGAGACATTCCTTCGATATTCTGGTCCAAATGAACATGATTGCATTGTAAAATTTCTACAGATTTGTCAGCTACACATTCATGCTGCAGATCTACTGTTCTACCACATCCCAAAGATGTTCTATGGGATTCAGATCTGTTGACTGGGATGGCCACTGAAGAACACTGAGCTCATTGTCCTGTTCCTGAAACCGGTTTTTGCTTTATGACATGGTGCATCATTATCCTGGAAGTAGCCATTAGAAGATGCTATCAGGCTGGTATTAATGGGCTCAAAGTATGCTAAGAAAACATTCTTTTCACACTTAAACCTCCACCACCAGGCTGGACTGTTGACACAAGGCATGTTGAGTCCATGGATTCATGCTGTTGAATCCAAATTTTGACCTCAGCACCTCAGGAGATACTGAGATTCTTCAGATCACATTAATTGTTCAAGTTTTTGGCTGTCCAGTTTTGGGGAGCCTGTTCCCCTTTCTCTCTAGGCTTTCTGTTCTTTGTGAACAGCAGTAGTTCTTGATGTGGTTTTTTGGTGTTGTAGTCCAACTGGCTCATAGTTCAACATTTTGTGTATTCTCAGATGCTTTTGTGGTCATCGCAGTTGTAAAGAGTGGTTATCTGCATTACTGTAGCCTTTCTGTCAGTCTGACCATTCTGCTCTGGCCTCTCTCATCAATAAGGCATTTCTGTCCACAGATCTGCTGCTCACTGGATGTTATTTGTTTTTTTGCACCAAGCTGAGTAAACACCAGAGACTGCTGTGTGTGAGAATGCCGGATCAGCAGTTACAGAAATATTCAAACCAGCCTCTTCAGCACCAACAGCCATGAGTCATGGTCAAAATCAGAAAATGCAACAAGGTACACCACTGCAATCGACGCTTTAAGAATTCCGATACAATTTTTGCACACATTTCAATCGGTTGTCGAAGATTTTCAGTGATCCAGGTTGATAATCAAGAAGGAAGAAGTCCAGTTGACATGATTCAACTTCCAGACATTTCGGTGTGTTCTGGCCCCAGGCATTAATAACCACTTATTCCCACCATTTTCTTTAGACCCAATCTTTTGTACCTGGCACTAGCGACTAAATACCTTTCAATTCAATGATGGAGTTTTCTTAAGCTTTGAAGATCTTACAACCAAACTCATTCTACCAAAGACCCATTTTTCTGTTTTTTTCAGATTAGTCATTTCATTCTACATGAATACCGAGAATTTCCTGACTATCCCTAAAGCTCTCAGTGAGATATGCTTTTTTGCTTTAGGCACCATGAGCGAAGGGGCTGTCTAGGTGGTTTGCCGCTCCATTGAGTCCCTTAAACTTAACCTCACACCACAGTTAAAACAGCTGTGGGAAGAGGAACTTGATATATCAATATCTGACCGTACTAATAAAGCACAATAGTTGTATATGCTGTGATTATATTAATGTTTGGCATGACCAACAACAAACCTTTAAACGTGTGTAATGTGCGTAAAATAAGGTTTGTGTTTGTAGGAGCTAAATTTATTTTTTCACAGCAAACATCTGCCCTACCTGGGATTTCATACAGTGGATTTTCTGCTACAAGTAAATGTATTATTGTGAAAACCTCGATGACCAGCTGTGTGAAACGTATGAATTTCGTGGACATTAGGGGGAGAAAATATCACATTTTCAGTATCAATTCCATAAATGTGAGGAAAAAACAAGTTCACATACACATAGCAAAATGCAAAGACTATAAGAGATTCACATAGAAAAGTCTTTGTTTTAAGTATGTGTGCAAGTTTATTATTTTCTTTTCTACAGTATTCAGTGATCATTTTTGTTTCCTTCAATATAGACAACAACAGATTAAGCCAGTATGTTTGAGTGTGGGAGACCAGGACTGTGGGTGAACACGGTGTACCGATACACTGTGCAAGAAGTGTTACATTGTGTGCTTATAGGGGATAAGGGAAGATTAATGGTGATGTCTGTTAGAAGATTTCTTTCCCAGTGCTTTGGCAATGGAATGACTGACTGTTAACAGAAGGAGTTCAGTAAGGTCACTGTGTTCTGCCTGTGGTCCTGCCAGAATGATATTTTTGTCATATTAGAGAGATTGATATGGCTGAGTTGTGTTATGACATAAGGTTTGTGCAGGTTAATAGGCATGGACAGATTGCTGAGTGTAGTAATTAACTTAGGGACTCAAATAAAGACTTTAGTTTTCAGACATAGCTTCTTAGGTAAAAAGCAGTTAAACAATAATTATGTTTTTTGGGAGTGGAAATCAAAGTTTACTCAGTCATTATTATGACTGTAGTTTTAATGTAGCCCAAATATAGTTTGAAAGATTTAAATGTATTTGTCATAGTCCAGTTTCCAGATAAACTGCATGGCTTTCTGAGATGCAGAGAAGGTGTGTGTCCTTATGTCTCAGGCATCCATGGTATCTTTTATATTGCTGTGATATTTCACCAGTTTTATTGATGTGCCAAGTCCCTTTTTCTGCACTTATCATTCAAAATCTGCATATTTAATTATTAATGTTGTGGTGACCCAAAGGCACAGAAGCACACAGGCCACCCGGATCCTCCTAAAATTACAGATGTTGCGCAGAATAATTTGGTGCGCTGATCCAGAAAAACAGGAGAATAAAGTGCACGGCTGAATGCTGTCCGGTGGTCTCTGTCTGTCCCAAGCAGGCCAAGACCAGATCTGGAATTAGAGCCAGAACTACAATCATGATCACTTCAATAAACAAGTTTGCTTTGGTATATGAAGGCTTTGCCCTGGCACACCGGTGTCCAGGGGGCCAGTCTGCATTGTGCTGCAGCCCATAGGGGGCTGTTTTAACGGGCGGGACATGTGTCAGATGTGTCCGCTGCACTATAACATGGTCTACATGGGTGAGGGCTGCCTGCACGTAGCCAAAGTGCCAGAAGCTGACCCGACAGGGTCCACAGTGCTGCACTTCAAAACACATTTACCCATTGTCACTCTCAGCCTGAAAACATGCCTAATTAATGGAACTCTGCTTAAATATTTCAGGCGTTTTAATGAACATTCATAGGATTTTCTGGCACAGAGAGGCAATTCACAGCTTTATTTCTGGCATATTTGAAAGGATGGCCATGTATATATTTTTTCTATTTTAAAATTTTAAATGGAATAAATCATTAACATTTTTACACATTGGATATATAGTCAAAACAGGCTTATGATGATGCAAGTTGAGGCACTTGATATAATTTGAGATTTAAATGCAAATCTGTATTTTTTATTAATTAGGGAATAATATTCCTTTATGCATCAGGCCTTTTATACTAGTATTCAGATATTTTTCATGCAGCAAGAGGTCTAAAGTGGCAAAACTATGTGCAGTTTCGTAACTTTGATGCTCTTTCAACATTTGCGGTTAAACAAGAATCACAGTGCAGTGTTATTGACCTGCTACATCCATCCTTTGAATCTTGGGTGCTTTATCTGGCTCTCTTTGCACTTGTGTGTCCTTAAGCACAAACTTTATGTGACGTTTTTGTCATGTTAAGAATGGCATTATGGGTACTTCACACAATTACGATATTGCAGCATAATGTCCATTGCTGTTGTTCCAGCAGTATGTGATTTGACTAGCACCGACCTCCTGGGATTTAGGTTCTTCATAAGATTTATGTCACTTCACACTGTCTGCAGATTTGCACAGCATCCTCTGTTTTTTAGTGACCGTAGCAAACTTTCTTACATGCTGACACCTCCATCTGACCTTGTCTGACAGTGCAGGGCAGCGAGATGGTTGCGCATGTCAATGCCTTGCCCTGCACTGCCCTTGTCTTTGCACATAAGAAACGCATAGCTTGCTGTTCTTCATTGACCTGCACACTGTGCACAACGTTCCCTTGTTCTTAAATACGACAACATAGTATCTATGCATGTTGTAAAACCCACATTTCTTCTTTGTCATACCAAAATACCTGCCCCTACTTTATGTGAACATGTAAGTGCAAACTCTATTAATAGCTGATGTAAAAAAAAGGCCAAGGCTGAAAACATGTACAAAATCTGTTTTACTTCTGCCAATATCACAACGTTGTATGTATAATCTTTTCTTTCTTGCATAAGTATATACATTCATCACCAAACCGCTTAACCTGTTCAGGGACATGGATGGCCTGGAGTCTATCTCCGGTAGCCTAGGGCACCAAACCATTGCAGGGCACACAGACATACTCCCTAGAGGCAATCTACATAACCAGCATGCCTTTGGGGTTATTGGAGCAAATTGGAGAACCCAGAGGACATGCAAACTCCATGCATACACAGTGCTAAAAGCCAGATTTGAACCTGAAGTTGTGATGCTATCTGCTGAGCCATTTTGTTGCCCCCCTCCTAGGTATATACATTGTAAATTGATATTGTATAGTTTCTCCTCATGCTGTAACATATACACACCCTTGGTACACAGTCCTAGTAGTGGTGCTGCCTATATTTAAGGAGAGTTCCTATACTGGAGGACACATTCTCTGAGCCAAGCTCACTGACTTCAGTGTTTTCAGTGCCAGACCTTAGTCTTTGACCTGTACGAAGAGCAGCCGACTGATCCTCGTTTGCTTTCTCATTTACTGCAGTCTCAGTTCACGTTGTTCTCCCGTCTTCACAGGTTGTACCACTTGTATATACTGCATATCTGCTTCTTGCAAGCCATAATTTTTTAGCTTACTACTTGCAAATCCCTCTATGAACACCGAGTTCTTTAAATGTATTGATTAAAACTTGACATGATTATAGATGTATGCATGTATTGAATTGTTGGTATACCTTATTTGTCAGAAAGATACAGCTGCAATGCTACATATGAGTTTTTTTTTATGAAGAATTTTTGCAGCTAGCTAGTTTAATATTGCTTTGTTAACCTTTTTGGGCAAAAATAAACAGTAAATAAAGAATCAAACAAGCAGTTTGTTACAAGATAAGCTCTGAGTCCTTTCTTATAAAAACCTTAGGGTGAGATGCAACAAAGAAAATATGGTACTTTCTTTGCACCAAATCATCACAGAACTTTGATATCAGTTGCAACCAACTTAGTCACTGAGATAAGTCCCAACCTACAGACTAGAAAAGATCCCAATGGCAGTGAACTCAAAAGAAGAGGTGCTGCCCTGTATAGAATACTGAAAAGAAAATCCTCCTCCTCCTGATATGGACTAAGCGCCGCATCACATACTCTGACCCATTATAACACACGGCAACCCAGGAATGTTCCCTGATAGTTAACATAATGCTCACAAGTATTTTGCAAAATATTGAAATCTGGAAGTTTAGTCATGTCAACGTGGACTTCTTTCTTGTTTACACAGAAATGTTTCACCTTTTACCAAAAGGTGAAACGTTTGGGCATAAACGAGAAAGAAGTCCAGTTGACATGACTAAACTTCCAGATAACCTCACCTGGACAACTGAGAATCTTCATAGACACAGTACTGAAATGATAAAACTGAGAAGCACCTCAGGTGTCATGGTATAAAAAAAAAAAACATCACGTTCCCTCTAATTAATGATTAGGGCCGTGGAATTAACAAAAAATAAACAACACCCCCTTACATTAAATGCTTATATTGTAGTACATGTAACAAATAAAGGCACGTTAAATACGGTAGCCTTCTATCATGTCTCGTCCGGCCGCGCCTACTCTCCAACACACGGACCTGTCATTCCCCACACCTGCTTTGAATGACCATGCTGATGCCACTGCTCTGTGCTAATTTCACTTTGTGAAGTACTGCTGTTCTTCCCTGCATCTCCTGTCCTTGCCCTCGTTACTGCTTCAAGTCCCAACTCCCTCTCCTAACTCTAACCTCCTGTGTACCCCCGTATCGTCCTCATCTCAGACTACCATTCCCACACCATTGACCCATTGCCCAGATTCACGTTCTTGCATTTCAGGTTTGTGATCCAAACTCAATTGGCTGCTCAACCCTGTGGGCATTATACATGTCAAAATCAAAATCAGAACTCCTTATCATTGAATATTACAAGTCCGTCCTTGTGCCAGGTGTAGATGTCAACCTCTGTAAGCTGGCAGGACCAGATGGGAAAAGGCCACATCAAACTGGGAATAGTGGCTCTAATGCAGCATTCGTCACAGTTGGTGCTCATGTTGGGGGGGAAGGTGGGGCAGATGGGGCTTAAACTCACAACCATGCAACCTACACAGAGTTACCAAACAAGCCAATTAGCCCGCTGAGCTAAAGACTCAACACCTTCTCTTAGGGGACCAATCGCACTCTTGTCCTGACTTACCAGGGGATTCTGACTGTCATACTTTCACATCCATTACACCCACATCAGGCACCAATCAGACACTGGGGGAGAGGAATGTCACTTTTGAAACCACAGGTATATCACCATTATCATTTCTGGATGGTCTACACAAAAGCAAATCTGACAAGGTAGTGTTTCATTTGTAGCCTCTGCTCCCCATACTCACCACAGCTGCTGTTCTGTCTAACTGTCAGGAAAAGAGTTGTGCTGTATTATACTCTTTTAAAAGCTGACTTTTAGTATTATCGCTTATATCCATGATCTGGTCATTAGCTCAGTGATGTTCATTAGCTCAGTGAACTTCATTAGCTCAGTGAAGACTCTTAATGCATATCTTCACTTTGGCAAACAAGTTGTTTCCCAAGGTTAAAAGACCTCTTTATAATGATAGTCATAATTCCAGGTTGAGATATTTTTTCTTTCATCTCAAGTGTCAGATTTTAAGACATGACGAAGGAAACATCTAAAATACAGCACTAATTACCACACCAAAATGTGCTCTGAATTGTTATTTTTTTATAGATAACCTTAAGCAATGTGTACTATGTTAATTATGACCTTTCTGGGAAATTCAAACTTCACAAGTAGTGTGTGTTGTAGGTAAGAGTGTGAGGCCAGCTGTGGTGTAACACCAGCCTTGATGTAAGCCTCTTCCTTTTGGCATGGGTGCTTGTGGGCATTTGTGTATGAGACCATGCATGTCGCCTCTCAGTGTCTATGCTGTGCTGAACTGTGCATATGCATGCTGTGATCTGCCAGGTTGTCAGTGTAATAGCAGAGCAGGGTGCAGTAAGTGGGCTAGGATGTAGGAAGAGAAGAAAACCAGAAAGACATCACCTGTGGGAAGGGACACAGGTGCTCTTCTGTAACAAGGACGGCTGGCAGGCATAAGGGTATGCAGAGAATGTGGTGGAGCTGATCTAAATGTGCCAGTTAATATTTATTTCATATCTAATTATGTCTTTATGCTAGCCAGTATGTAAGACAGACATGCACCAGCAGCTGTTTCACATTTAAATTTGGTTTTGAAATAAACTGGATGGAAGGGGCCAAGACCACCTGCAGGGGTTAGGTACTTTGTGCTATGCACTGGAATACTACGAAGGGATTAATTAATAAATTTTTTTCCAGTTTGTAGGTTAGAGTCAGGGGTTTGATGAAAATATATAGTTAAATAATGGCAACGTCCTCTGCTGCATGCATAATTCAATTTTATATTTATAATTTATAATTTAATTTTAATATGAGTTAACCTCTAAGGAAAAAAGCACACTTAAAAATATTAATGAAGGTGCTTCACTTTCCCCATTGTTACTGTCAGTAAAAAGAAGCGCTTTTAAGTCTGACAGTTTTAATGGCAGCTGTGAGGCAGAAGGCAGTCAGCTGTGACCCCATTGTGGGTCGGGATGCCGTGCCCGAGGAACACCGATGTGCACCAGAGCTTTCAGCGTGACGTCCCAGTCGGTGCGTGACGCACAACATCACATCGAGAGCTCTTTCTCCAGGGTCTGCTTTGCTCGTTTTATGTTTTTGTTTTATGCATGGCTTCACAGACACACACATACACAGAAAATTGAAATTAAGAAGAAAATCTTGTTGGACTGTTAAAGAGATTGAGTAGAATGTGTACATATAGTAATGTATGCGCACCTTCTGCAAAATCTGCCTTTTATTGTAATTCTGCCCATAAATTGTGGGCAATTTTCAAATCATTCAATCGAAACATTCAGTTGATTGGTGACTACAGGTTTTAGAAATCTTACACAAAACAGCTAAAAGGATAGTGATGGTTTGGATGAACGTATTTTGCTCATATCAATATTTCACAGATTTTCCCCTTGGTGTAATTTTTTTTAAGCATTGATTACCTTAGCTTTTGGGAAAACCACCTTCCCAATCATAAAAATATTTATGGTAAAAGAGGTGATTTTAGCTCACCTTTCCTTCTCAGATCATTTCATAAAAATCAATTTCAGTGTTTATTCATACATTCTGAGATGATTTTTTCCATCACATTCTTTCTGTTTTTATTCATTACACTAACAATTTAAATTTAGAACATGGTTGTATCACATACTGTTGATTGTTTCATAGAAGATATTCAAGTCTCGCATTACTAAGGTCTGCAAATATCCTCCTACAGAATGATAAAAAAATAGAAAGTATTCTGCTTTGGAAACCAAGAACGCATGGGCAGACCTTAAAAATTTCACTTTAATTTTCATAGTATTTCACTCTGCAGGATTTTACCAACTTTGTGTTAATGTGGTAATGTAAGGTATTTTGGCCAGCTAACTTCAAATCTAATAGTTTTTTTCTTATAACAGTAGAAGAATTCACAGCCCCATAACTACAAAAATACCAATTATCTGAAATTTTTTACAAATGTCCTGGTAGAAGTTCCCCAGAAGCCTAAAGCTCGTTAGTATTTTCGACTAAGTAAATGAAAATATTTAGTGCGATGTTACCTAATTTGTATGATATATTTGTTTCTTAAAGACCATCTCCTGCAACATGCCATACTTCCTGCGCAGAAAACGTGGCGTCTTTGCATTGGAGCTGCATGAGGACGACATTATGACTGGGAAACACCATGGCAGGGAGGTCTTTTCAAAACATCAGGATCACAAAGATGTTTAATTAATATCACACTCAAGGACCTAAAGTTCATGTCACACCGAAGTAATTCACAAGCAGTCACAATGTGGTATGACTGGCATACACAAGTGGGGTGGGGTGGGGTGGGGTGGGAGGGGGAGTGCAAAAAAAAAAAGGTAGCAGGTGTCATTTAGAATAAACTGAGCCTGAAACTGATTTTCCTATGCCAGAATGGATTAATAGTTTTACTTTTGCAAACAGCCACAATTTACATGATAATGAGGATCCATTCAAAGTAAATTATAGTCTATAAATTTAAAAGGTGAAGTTTCTGCTCACTTTGGTTTCACAGAAGGGAGAGGGGAGGGGCTTTAATAAAATTTAGGAAGTCAACATGACCATACCTTGTAAGTGTTAATAATGTTATACATCAGACATCGGACTCCAGATGTACTGACATAACAATTTACATATATCTTAATTTCATATAGGAATAACATTTTACAATTTTTGGGTATCTGAAAATGGTCACCAAAAAATTATCAACAACTTCCAGCAGTGTAAAGTGTAAAGCCAAAACAACTTCAAAAGTGATGTTGGTATTTTAAATTTAAATATTCACTGTTATTTTACAGTAGTGTTTTAGCTAAAGACAAACATTAGATCTGATCCTGTCAGTGTGGTTCCACTGCCTTTAACTGATTCTTTACAGCACCAAAAAAAGTGTGAATATGTGTTTTGGAAGGGATAAAAGGAACAGTATACACATTTACCAAAACACCACTACATCACTGATTTTACCCGCAACTGCATATTTACCTTTGTTATTTAGCATATTGTTTAAATAAGAAAATGAAAAATAATATAACAGTGAAATCTAGAATGGTGGAGGACCATCACTTTTCACACAGGTCAAACATCAGCTGAAGTGTGGAGTTGTGCTTTGATGGCCATGCTTTTGGGCCTTCATCTGTGTATCTCTGTTAACAACTTAACATGATACCTACTGATGCCATCTAGTGACAGAAAAGGGGAATTAAAGGATGCATGTATGTACTGTATGTCAATACTCACATTAACATGGGACTAACACGTTTATGTATATGTTCAGGAATTTATACATACATAATGTACATGTACATCTTTCACCTTCGCAAAATTGCTAAACTCCGCCCATCCCTCTCTCCCTGTTGCTGAGAAATTCGTCCATGCCTTTGTCTCCTCCAGGCGGGATTACTGTAACGCAGTCCTCATCAGGATCCCTGGCAGGAGCATTCAAAAGCTCCAATATGTACAAAACAGCGGTGCCAGGATCCTGATGAGGGTACGGAAATACGAGCATATCACTCCCATCCTCCGCACACTTCACTGGCTCCCAATACACCTCCATACTGAATACAAACTCCTCCTTCACACCCATAACTGTCTGCACGGTGATGCCCCCACCTACTTCACTGAACTTCTCACTCCACATATCACTTCCAGTACCCGGTCAGGTTAGCTTGACTGTTTTTAGTTATAAAAACAGTTATAAGAACATTTTAAACTATTTTTAGGTTATTTGGTGTTACATGTTGTTTTGTTTTTCTTCTGTTTGAAGTTCCCAGTGTTCTTTTTACAATTTGATAAAATGTAGCACTTTTCACATTTGGCTTGGCATTATAAATAAAATTTATTATTCTTATTATTATTATACTTATACACAACAATATATAGATGTTGTACAGTTGATAAACAAATGTTATTTAAAAACTCTAACAGTTTAAACTGTCAGTCAGTAAACTTCTATACCACCTCACCTGTTAATGGTCACAGGAAGCCTGGAGCCCATCCCAGAATACATAGGGCACAGGGCAGGGGACACCCAGGGTGGGGTACCAACTCACTGCAGGACACACACACACTATAGGTAATTTTGGACATACCAATCAACTTAACCCACCTGTCTTTGGACTGTGGGAATAATCCAGAGAAAACCCACCAAACACAGAGAGAACATCCAAACGCCACACAAACAGATGGTGGGAACCGACCCCCAGGCCTGGAGGTGCGAGGCAACGGTGCTAACCACCGTGCCACTAGTTTAAACAGCATTTATAATATATTTTTAAACATGCTTATGGTTATGTATCTGAACAGAAAAAATAGGCTTTCACATGTACATGACAGAAAAAAACAACAAACCAAAAGACAAATGGCTGATCTTGAAATATGATCAAATGTATGGGTTTTATCTGTATACATTTGTTTGAATTTTATTTTTCTTTTTTCACCTGTTCTATTTATGGAATTTGACAAAAAAAAATTTTTAAATAAAATTCATGAGGTTATACTGTGAAAATTGTTTACGTTTTATTATATATTGATTATATTTATCAATGTGAATACTTTTCCATATACTAATGTTCCAAGTAAATGACACATTTTTAGCCATGTTTTAAATGTTATGTAATTTTTATGCATCATAAAAATCCTTTTAACGTTAAAACTTATTTGTATTATTTATGAAAGAAGCTCATTAAATACAGTTTATGCAATCCATGTGCTTCAGAGACAAATTACAATTCTAGAAAAATGTTAAAATTATATCCTTGTGCTTGAAATGATTGAAATGCTTGTCAAAATAACTGTGCCCTCTAGTGATTTTCCATTACTAGTGTTACAGCAAAGAAGAGGGCGAAAAAGCGCAAGTGCAGGAACTGTCTCTGTCACTCTCCTTTCCTCACTCCCCCCTCCCTCTCTGTCACTCTCCTTTCCTCCCTCCCTGCCCCCCTCCCTCTCTGTCACTCTCCTTTCCTCCCTCCCTGCACCCCTCCCTCTCTGTCACTCTCCTTTCCTCCCCCCTCCCTCTTTCTCTGTTGCTTTCCTTATCTCCCTCTCTCTTCCTATCTCCCTCCTCTCTTCCCTTTTTGCTCTCTCTCTTTCTCTCCTTCTCACCCTCTCTCTTGCTTTCTCTGTCACTTTTCTTCCCTTTCTCTCTCTCTCTCTCTCTCTCTTTCACACACACACACACACACACACACACACACACACACAGAGTTTTCATTGAAAAAGAAACAAACAAAAAATCCATAACACAAAAAAGATGATTTTTTTAAACGTTTAGCATAATTTTAATCATTTCAAAGTGGCCTGCAGCCTAATTCACTATATGCTGTGGTTGGAGTGCCAGACCAGCACAGGACACTTATTCACACATTGACACAATGGGGGCAATTTAGAGTTACCAAAACACCTGAACCACACAAAACTTGAAATATAGGAATTAAAGAGAACAGCTGGAGGCTCGAGTCACATGGATAGACAGGGCCGTTACAATCAAGCCCGTGATTCTGTAAGTATAAGAGCATAATGCTACTCACTACGCCTCCAATTAAACTGCAATTCCTGTTTGAATTACATAAACTATAAGCATCGGCCTTATCACGTTCTTGTAAGGATCGCTACAATCAACAAGACCATGTATGTGTGTGAGGCTGAGATTATCAGTTTCGCTGTTTCAAAGGCTGCTTATATGTAAATCAGAACAGTAAAGAAAAGCTTGTATGCTGGACAGATGCAAGCTAATTCACTTAATAAGGGGTGGATTGGGTTTAAGAAGGACTATATCAAGTATAAACATGAGCAGACTGGATGGGTTGGTATGCTATTTTATAACATCTGCATCTTTGTCAGCATTTCAGAGTGTTGCTCAGTTTCCCAGCATCATTCACCAATGGCATTCACCACAGTATGCATAACATACTGTGTGAGCTGAGCTTCCTCTACATATGAAAAGCATGGACTGCAGAGCTGTGACACAGTGCAGGTGGCTTCCTAGTTGTTTAATGTGTTGCTGAACAGGAAGCAGGCCATTGCTCCCTCTTATGGAACAAGTTGAGAAGTGCAACCAAAAAATACATTTAAACTCTATGAGTTATTTTAAAACAAGGATTACATAGACAGTCAAAGAACAGCAGCCAAATAAAACAATTTTCAAACATCTATATTTTATCTATATAACTATAGATATAAAATCTATATAACTAAAGAAACCCAAAACAGGCACAAGACATGCTTGAATAGCCCAAAAGCAATTTACATAAATATATGTTAAAAGTTGCTTGGGATAGGCTCCAGGCCACCTGTGACCCTGAATAGGATAAGCATTTGGATAAGGCATGGATGGATGGATATTTAGGCATGCTTCAGTATCTTTTTTAATGTAATAGCTCTTGGCTTTTCATACACAGATTTTTGGTATAAAAACAGATTATTTATTATAATTTATCCAAATGTCATTAGGAAAAAAATCTGTAATGTACTTGGCACCATCAGATGTTTTCTGTTGAGTTCCTAATCTCTTTTGTTCAATTTTAAGTTGTCCAAGTGTGAACGAATGGCATGAAAACTCCATGCACCAAAATTACAATCATCTCTTTTCTTTTCACTCAGTGAGGTAATCACAGTAAATTGCCTTGTTTTGAATTCATGTTTGCCCTTAAATTTCATTGTTAGATTTTCATTCTTGTGCAGTGTGCACTGATCACAAGGACACATAGCATATTGCTTAGTATATTGTATAATGCTTAATTGAATACTACACAAAACGTTAAAAACATAGGGTTAATATTTTGCATAAATGAAAATCGTTGTTTTATCTCCTAAGCAAGTCAGTTTCATGCAGATGTTATTGCAGGCAGTGACTGGAACTACATGGCAATTTACAACCATGGATTTCAAAACCTTGTTTCTGACATTGTCTGTGGTCATAACATTTTTTTTTCTAACAGAAGTCCACCAGAACTAATATAAAAGCTGAATTAACAGATGTCCATAATTAATTGTATCCACACAACATTTTCTGGAATGTGAAAAAGACACCAAAGAAACAGTCACATATAAGAGGTGTTTATATAATCACTGCTTACCACCCACACAACAGTTTATCTTATTTATTGCTCACCTACGTATAAGGAATTATAAATAAAATGGGGTAAATAAAAATTGTATTCAGTCAGTATCTTGGCTGATATCTCCAGAGTTACATTAAAGTGTCTGCAGTTTTTTCTTCACACGTTTACAGACCCATACACTGACACTGATTTCGTGTGACTGTTGTAGCGATACCCCCATTAACAATTTACCCCCCATTAACAGTTTGCCCCCCCATTAACAATTTCCACAGAGAAGAAAATGTAACGTAGCATCAGTTTTAATAACCACCGCAAGCCTGTTGTGATTAACGGACAGTTTGGAATATATCCCAGAATGCAGCGGCAGGTTAAAAGGAGTTGGGCTAGTAGGAGGAGGATCTGGACCACATTCAGTCAAGAGTTCATTAAAATACCAGGGATTAATTGATCAGCATGGTTGTTTTGAACTGGCAGATATGCGATAACTTCCCTTGCTCTGCCAAAGGCCCAAACGTCGTTATTTCTGAGCAAAGAAAACAGGATTATATGCCAAGTGTTGGCATTGTTACTGCCCAATTATGTGTTTCAAGGGCATCTAATTGTTTGACTGGAAGCACAAAAGATGCATTTAACGTTTATGCTTTTCTAATGACTTGAGGCAGTTCTTTAATTTGCTGCACGAAGGCAACTGTGGGACATTAAATGACAATTTTTAAAACTTTGCTGAAGCCGTTGCCTCTAAACATTTAGTATTATTCATGGTTCTATTTATATTTTCAGTACATGTTGAGTAATTATATCCTTATGTTTATTAAAAAATAGTTTTTTAAATGCCTGCTCAAAAATGTAATTCCAACACCTGACATGCTGTTAAATTTATGGTTTCTAAGTGTTTCTAAACATGTCGGCTAATGTCTAATTTTACGTGTATTCTATTATCTTTTGTGATAACATTCATTAATTTTCTGAACTGCTTATTCAATTCTGGGTCATAGAAAATCTGGAAAATAATTCAAGCAACACAGGCCTAAACACAGGTATACTCTGGATGCACTATCAAACCCAGCAGAGAACACATACACGAACACATGCATACACGAACACATGCATACACGAACACATGCACGCACGCACACACACACACACACACACACACACACTTGTGCCTGCACACGTATGTGTTTTAAATTTTAGAGCTTTCCTTTTTCCCTTTCACTTGAAATATGTCTTTAATAATGAAGAAATATGTGCACCAAGAGGAAATCTGTACTGGGATAACATTTGAAGTCTATATAGTGTTACCACCCAGTCCAGGTCAGTCCATAGCGTAGAGAGTAATAATGTATGAAGATAAAAGTTTATTGTTACAAACAGGGGGTAATGGTGGAAAGAAAATGGTGGACAATATTTTCAAACAATGGTATAGATGACATAACAAAAGACATTATCTCATACTGGACAACACAAAACAAAAGTGTAACAAATGTGGCTGACAATGTAGTGTATGTGCAGGTAATTGTACAATGTACAATAATATTGCTAGTAGCAAATGCACAAAATTTCCCCCACAACAACAGTACTCTGAACACAAGCCGCAAATCACACAAACACATAAAGCCAGTCGGAATGTGGAGCTGCCAAATTGCTTGTCCAAGATACGCCAAGTTCCACTAAAAGTCTTCTATTTTACAGTGAGCACCAGTCACTGTCTGTCTCACGTCTTCCGGTCTCCTTTGTGTCTCAGGTCCCCTGTGATGTTGTTGTGAACCACCCCCGCAAAACCGAATAAAATTTGGCACAAGGTCATATCAACACATAGCATCAACCCCGTAGACTTGAAGAGGTGATGGACTACTCATGCCCAGACATACCCAGATATTGTGAAAATGTAATAGTAATAATATCAGTTATCAACTGATATTTCATGAACGATTAATTTAAAGTCAATATTGTGAAGATCCAGACACCTAACCCAGGGCACACCTAGGACACAAGCTGTAGTTAATTACATAATTTACATGGTTTTATTTATTTATTCATTAAACTGAGCCACACTACCACACACAAATTCACTCTCCCAAGCACTTTGGGCTTTCATGCATTTCACAGTGCTACCAGCAGATGGTAGGATTTTCAGCGTTTTCCCAGCTGAATGTCCTTTTTCCTCATCAGTCTTATCTGTTGCCTGCCCCCCAACACTGGCCTTCTTGGATCAGCTGCCAGAAGTCATTTGTGTTAATAAATGACCAAAGTTAGCCCTGGTGACATTTCAACTTTCAGAAGGTGAAGGTGAGGAACCCATTGAGCTTTGATCTTGAATGAAGTTTGCCAAAATCCCTTTTGACAGAGCTGGCCTTTTCCCATTGACACTGCTGGGGACTGAAAATAGTTTCATGGGGGGAAAAAAAAAAGCCATAATAATTATATATATAAAACTTCACCCTAGAGGGCCTGCGGGAGATTCCCCACCTTCACATCTTCTGTGTGCATCTGTCTTTAGGTTGTTGCGGTGCCCTCGTCTCCTGTGGTGCTGGGGTGTAGGTGGATGGGTTGGGGGGGGGGGGGCAGAAAGGCCCAGCTGTTACAGCTGAGTGGATTTCCCTTACACAGCGAGTGTAGTGGGCCGAGCCCCGTTAGGTGTCAGGAGTGGTGTGTGTTCGCAGCCTCACACAAATGTGCATACCAGCAGCAATGCCGTTTACAGCTTGGGCCTTGACACCAAGAAATGTGAACCTGCACTGTCTGACGTATAATGTGGCAGGTTAAGTGAACGAAATTGCAGAAAATTATGCTTTGGGGTCTGAATCCAGTGTTATTGTGATATATACTCTACCTGTCAGATTGTCATGGCATGAAAGCTTAATTTTGAATTAAAGATTTTAAATGTGTATGCAGCCTTCTGTATCTGAATGTCATGTGTCACTCAATGGTTTTCTTTCGGTCATAGGGACTGAATAAAAACCTTCATTTGTCGATGGTGTTTGTGCTCTGCAATATTTGGAGACACAAGTATATTAAACTACACAAGAGGTAAATTTTTACATAACTTTTGTTTGCTCTGGGTAAGTGTCAGAAATTTTTTACCACATAATTTAAAAGGGAGGACTTTGCAACCTGAGGCATCCCGTTTAAGTAATTACTGTTTCACAGTTTCTGAAGAGGTTCAGTATTTTTGGAGCACAGATTTATTATCTAAGATGAAACTTGGTGAGCCAAGAGATAACTGAACCTGTTCAGGCAATAGATTATTTTTTTGCAGTCAAGCATCTGTAAGAAATCCACTTACAGGGAGTTCAGGACATGCATTATTTTATTTCTACCTTTGAATTGCTTAACCAGTGTTTGTTTTGACTTTGAGATATTTCAAGCACAAGGAGGCGGCTACATGAAGTGTATGTGGTATAAATAAAGCCCCAGCTTTGACATAATGTATTCACAAACAAGGCACAGAAAATGTACGTAATTTACTGCCATGTATTTGTAAACCAATCTGTTTGGAATCCAAACAGAGATATTTTCAGTCATCTGTCAAGAGAAAAACTGGAACGGGAGGTTGGAGAACTAGGCCTACTTTTTTCCCCCCATTGCGGGTGAATCTGTGATGCTCCTGTCATTGCTTAATACATGGAAATAAAGTTGAAACTCTGCACACCTTCAAATCATATCCGTCCTGTCTCTTACCTGAGGAGATGCAACACTCTTAAGACGTAATTTGATTATAAATGTATAATAGTACCTAAAGAGATAGTTTCTAAAAAGGATATTTGGGTATATTTTTATGAAATACTTGAAGTTTGATATAAATCATTTTAGATTCTACACTAGTGATTGCTGGATATTTGTGGTTTCTGTTGAATGAGATTCTGATTAATGTTGCCTTTCTCTTCTTTAGAGTTCTCACTCTCTTGTTCCCTGCTGATCTAAATGCCTAAAGGTACTTTGCATTTAAAGATCAGTGAATGTATCATCTATTTACCTCTCTGAAATGCATTGGGAGAATGCAGAAAACCCACCTGGCCAGACTTCACTGTCTCTCTCTCTCTCTCTCTCTCTCGCTATCTCTCTGTATGCACCATAATAACTATCACTTCAAACACCTGCTTTTCAGCCACTCGAGTGAGAATGGAAATTTAACTAAATTCAAAGCAATAAACACTACGGCAAACACACTGGTGCACCGTTTGTTTCTCATCCTCAGTGAGGACTTGGTAAGATTACAAATTTAACAAAACTCATTTATACATGCATGTATGCAGTTTACCTGCCATGAAATGTATTTAAACAAATTTCATCCTTAATATTGCTATAATTTTGCTTTGTAGCTTCTACTTTGTACAAAATACAACATTAATGCTTAAACAACACAGAAAACAATGGCAGAGATTAAAATGAGTATTCTTGCTCCTATTAGAACCTGAAAAGTAAAAATATAATCCTTATTCAATACTCCTTGAAGAATGACCCATATAAAATGTTGGCATAATGTTCTGGTGTTTCTGCTGACTGATTAAGTTACTGTACTTTTGTTGTCCTTCATGGATATAGATGTATTGCTATGAATCATATTATTGTGGCCATTGTGCTTTGACTTATATCCTTCATCATTTCTGGTCATGTGTCAATAGCTTATACGTGTCTTTTGATGTTTGTCTTAAACAAACCAATGTTTGCCTGTCTATTTCATGAGACAAGTATGACCTCAGCATTGGTTTATGTAGGTGTGTCTGGAACTGTGAGACCTTTGTCTTATATCATATTGAACTTGAGACAGTGCTTTAACTCTGAAAGGCTCTAAAACATAGGTCCTGGCATATTTATGCTGGTGGTTTGCTGGATGTCATATCAGCAGCACTGGCAGTTCATGTCCTGAAGACCTCTAATTGCTTTTGATAAAAACGACTCTTCAAACAAAGGATCCAGAACACCATTACTATGAACTGAAAATTTTATCCAACTCACACACCTTTGTGTTAGACTTAAAAGTGGTCTGCCATGTGATTCATCATTTTACTTGTGAACAGTTCAATTGCATACTCCATGGGGGGGGGGGGCTTCAGGTACTGCTTTTTTTTTAAAATCACATCGTTTGGTGCAAAAAGGGTGATGTGTTTCGGCCAAGTCACTGCCCACGTTTTTCTACAATTTCTTTTTGAAGATCACATTTTTTACTTTAATCTTGTTACTTTGCCAGATGCAGGCGCACTGAAGCGAACGCATCTCGATAACGTGGGCGTTGGTGAGAGTTTGGAGATTTGTCTGGTCCCTTCAAATAATGTTCTACTTGGCACGTGCGTTCCCAGTGTGCTGGTGCCCATCTGCGTTTTGGCAGGCAGTGGCAGCTGTTTGCTCTCTGGGGTGCCATTGTCTCTGGCATGCCCATGCCAAACCACTCTTAAATGTGCCAATGAATGTTACTGCGTGGGGACAGAATGCGTTCATGCACAGAGTCGGGGCAGGAGCTCGTACCGGTATGGGTGTGGGGTCCTGTTCAACATCGTGTCTTCTTCGTTCATTCTCTATGTCATTACGTAGCCACAGCTCAGTAGTCAAATGTACAGCGAAAAATGTAACAAGCAGAATTTAAAAAATTTACATTATTATATAGTTTTTTTAAGTTACAACAAAACAACAGTAATGATGATATTAATTACATATGTGCCAAACTCCAATGTATATTATTGTCATTGATATCAGTAATTACTCTACTATTGCAGTGACTCTTATTGAAAATTTTGCACTGTGTACACAAAGAAGATATGTTTTTGCAACATTAGTTTTACATTTTCGTTAACAAGAAATGTGTACAAATGGTCAAATTTCAGAATAGTTGAAAAGACGATTTAGTCACTTCAACACTCTGTATTCACCAACGCATATTACAGATATTCTTCACTGTCACACTGGGTGAATCCTCCTGCCCCTAAGCAATATCTTAGCTCTGTGAAACTTGATATTTACTCTCTGTGATGTCACATCCCCAACACTAAACTGCCTTTGGTGTGCTTATTAGACACAGTAGTGCCAACCTGCTTCTTCCACATTCTTTTGTCTCTTCATTTTCCTGGCTTTGACTATAAACTCTGGAAAGAAACCCATTCTTCCATCTCAATATAGCCCTTACATTTTCATGTTTTCAATCTCATAACTGAAATGTTTCGGGAAATTAATTTTGATTGTATATGTATGTAGTATTTATCAATTGTAAAAACTGACACCTTAAAATTAAATGATCTGATTTACAAAGGATGCAAGAAAAAATACGTATTTTAATGTTTGACATCATACTGTATCAAAGTTTGAAAACTACTTAAAAGTCAGCTTTTCTCAGCTCAAATTTTTTGTTTTGTATAATTTTGGCTTTCTACACTATAAAATAATTGTCATACTTAGTTACTTGTGATTCAAGTCTTTATTCCTCTTTAATTAAATGGCATTCCTGAACAAGCAGCACTTAGAGATAGTTACGCTCCCTCTTTAGGCCAAAGAGTATTACAGACAGCTTAATACTACCCCTAACAATGAAAGCAGTACTAAAACTGAATGCTCAGAGACTTATGCAGAGGTCACAACTACCCTGGCTGAACAGCCTGGAAGCCGTTGAAGCCATTCAGCTGGAGTTTCTGGTTTAACGTACCTGAAGGCTTACAGTATACTTTTTTACGGTTGCTGTCTGTAGGTGCTTGTCCTTAACTCTTTGCTTTTTATTTTTCCACTGAAAGCAAAGGTACTCGACATGAGACTTTGTAATATTTTGAAGTTTTGACATGAAACTTAAATAAAAATGACAAAAAAGACTTGCAAAGATAAATCAATTTTCTTTAGTTTCCATTTGTCTCATTTAGTCTGGTTTAGCCTGAGGTTTGTGTCGTTCAAAGGCTGTGTAGCTCCTTCATATTTAAACCTTTAACTGTAACTTTTTGAATGTTTATTTGTAATGGCTGGATTAAACTATTAATAATACAGGTAATACTTTCTATACCCTTTCAATGTAATTTCTTATATATAATACGCATAAATATATTCATAAATTCTCTAAATCAAACAAATCACAATAAAATATTGATACATTCAATTAAAACGCATATTAACATTAATATGTTATGGCTCCTACACTGTCTTTGCATTAAGATATTGTACCTAATGCTCACAGGCAATCTGTAATTACAAACGGAGCAGAAGTTTGAAAACAGCCAGGTCACAAGAAACATCTAAATATCTCATAAAGGTCAGGCTGAAACAAAGACATGGTACAGACGAAATCAGATAAAACTGGGAAGGGCATTTAAGCACAAACAGGGTAAAACAAGGTAAGGGTTGGGTTCCGAAGACATAGTCAATACAATAAAAGTTGCCTGGAATTACAGGCCAGCATTAACCTGACTATGGAACTAAGGGAATAAAGGGAAATTCAAATGTCTCACATGATGAACAACAGGTAGGTCTAATATTGTCCTGACTGCGTCCTTATCCAGGAGTGGTGTGGCTGTAAATGAAGGCCTGCGTTCCTAGATTGTGTGGTCAGAGTGCTAGCACGTGTCCGGTATGTAAACAGCGATTATGTGTATGCAGAGAAGCTCGACTAGGAGCAGATATGACAAATGCATGTACATATGCACACTTTTAACTACACACCACTCAAGTTGGTCTGCTGTGATTACTTTATTAGGGTCTACCAAATATATTTCATTGCACCACTGCCAGGATTCCTACCCGTTCCTTATTTAAATCAGTGGTCTGCCAGAATGACTGATATGCAGCTACCCACTGAAAGAAATGGTTAAACTCTTTCTGTGACACTAAAGTGTGATATTGCTGTCACAGTTGGCTCAGCACTGGCTTACAGATCTTCACTATACTTGCAAAGCTCTAATTAAAACATAAGTGTGCAGAAAGATATTTCAAATGACAAGTACCTCTTAGCCCATATAATCATTTAAAGATGCAGCGTGAGACTACCACTTTAATTTCCTTTCATGACAATAATCCTTTAATGCAGTCTGCAATAGATAATGCATCAAACTACTCTGGGGCCATCACTCATTATCCTTCTGCCTTTCCAGGTCAATCTTTTCAGCATTGTGCTAGATTACTATCACAGCTGTAAGGTGGAGCTCTTGTCAATAATGTAGTCCACAGTTATTGCATAGGAGAGTAGGACACACACACACACACACACACACACACACACATACAAATTTGTTTCATATACTGTATATATTTCATGTGGTGTCTCACAACAAAGTCTGCATACATCAGCTGCAAAAATAAAGTAGGCAAAACTAACAGAACAGATGATTAGTCATCCATGTATGTGCAAGAATCTCATTAATTGTGATGGGAAAAACCCCATCTGTTACTTCTTTCAGCATGTGATTGTGGTATTCCAATTTTATCAAAACTTTTTTTTTCCCCATTTTAATGTGCTATTAGCACTTATTGTATTATTTTTCGATGTTTATGTAATTTTACAGAATGTCTGTAAACACTGTTTTCTTTTGGAATCTTTTTGAATATAGAGGCAGACTCTCCTGGTGTTTAGCACCAGTATTTTTGCTGTATATAAACACCATTTACTAAATACTATGCAGTTTTCTCAATTTTTATATGACATATTTAACAGATTGTATTATGAGAACAGCAAAGTTAGCCTGAACAATGCAGTTTGGTAGAAGTGGACTGTTTCTACATACATCATGTGAACTGTGAACAAATGATAGCAGAGGAAATGTAGATTACTTTGAATCTTTGTCCCGCTTGAATGTCTGGAAGTATTGGCAACCCTTGGAAACATCCCAGGTTTCACATTAATCAAAATGCATAGAGACGGCCAGCAAAAAGCCCAACAGATGCTGCAGATTCTGGCGTTACGCTGCCAGGACACAACCTCGTTTCTGCCGCACATGCTGCCACATCACTTTGGGCACCTTAACTAATGTACATCACAGAAAACGCTGTGATGTCAAATGCCTGACATCAGTGTCGTTCGAGTTCATTATTGGCTTGGCAGGGTTATGTATAAATTATTTTGTCTTTAGTACAAATTGCAATGGTGCTGTGACAAAAATAAACCCTTTAGATTAAATGCTGAATATTTTATAATCTTCTAAACTATATTAATATGTAATGAAAAAGCTGTGTTCTTGTTAGATTAGCTTTTTATATACTATATGTATATACCAAATCAAAAAAATCGAATCACTAACTCTGCCTGTTGTACCAATTAAATGCAAAGCAGAATAAATGTTGCATGATTTATGGTTCATCACAGAAGTATAAAACGTATATATTATTGTAATATACTCTTGTATTAAAAAGCATGCCGAAGATCTAATTTGTACTGGTTCATAATTTCATTATGAGGTTGTCGTGCCACTGACACAAAAGTGTTTTACAGCATTCCTTCTTTCCTGTCTTTAATGCTGATTATTGTGTGCTGACTAATTAAAATGTGTTTTAAACTGTCGCGCTGACAAAATTAATAAAGTTACCTGTGTGGAGATGAGTTATGAGGTTATTAGTATACGGAGGTAATAGTCTGATAATATTTGATTAAATACCCACTCCATCAGTCCCAGGTACTGGATAATTAACATGTAGAATTCCTTCAGAACTGATAAAATAACTCTGTTACCCCTGTTTACTGCTGTCTTGTATGTACTGTGTCATTTACCCTTAAAACACCACAAAAAAACACCTCACCAAATTCTTATATGAAATCCATACGATGTTCATATTGGCTACAATCCAGTTGTTGTTTTATTATTCTTTTCATATATTCTTTATAAACCATTTCTTTTTCGCTTCAAGTTTCCACCATGCTTCTCTGTTTCCCTCACAATCAGGGCTGGACTGGGATAAAAAAATCAACCCTGGCATTTTTGGTCCAGGCAGCCCACCACTACATTCCAGAATGGCTCCATATAATAATAATACATTGTATCGGCCCCAAAGTGCAAAATGCCCATTATGCCAGATTACCAATCCAGCCCTGCTATTGTCTATTTTATGGTTAGTACGTCTGACGGTCATCCAGACACAAGATCAGATGGTTGTTCTGGCATATGACAGAATGTTCTGATTACCGGTCCTCCTATGCTCACAATTAAGTCGGCTAAGCAGCTTGTGCCACTTACAGTGCTGCCTAGAGAAATGTAAGTATTTCCTCAGTAAGAGAAAACCTGACATGACGTCTTTGGTCGTGACGTCTGTGCTGTGTGGGTCTGTGAAGGTAACAGCGATAAGAGCAAGGAGAGGGATCAAGGGTAAAAATAAGGTGAACACTCTTCTAGAGATCTCAAAGTCCCTGAGGGCAGAAAAGGAAAATTGAGCTGTACTACATGTTAAAATAAGCAGAGTGGTCTATGAAAAAGAAAAACGTAGCTGAATCAGCAAGAGCCAAGTCAGAGGAGGTGCAAACGGAGCGTTTCTGCAGTGTGATCGTGAGAAAAGTCAGTTTGGTGAAACTCTATCAGAACGTAGTCTTCATATAACATGGGAAATCAATGATGTATAGAATAATCCAGACAATAAAATGGGAAAAGGCAGGACTGAGCCTGGAAGGAAACCTGAAATGTGCAGTAGAAGGACGCTTGAATCATTTTTTTTTAGCCGTAATAGTTTCCGCAAGAAAATGGAGTACATACTGAGAAGGTATGTTAGCAAAGTCTGATGAGAGGACCACAGAGAAGGAAAGGGATAGATCTGAATGTTTTTTTTTATTCTTTTTGGCTGGTCCCAATTTAGGGGTTGCAACAACATGTAGTTAACAATCGACACACTGATTTGGCACAAGATTTTATAGCAGATCCCCTTCTTGATTCATCACTTCCTTTTTTTTTTTAAAGCAGGTTTAGGGCCAGCATTAGCTGGAACGCAAACCCCCAACCTCAGAGGTACAAGGCACTGGGACCCCACATCATGCCCATGTACCAGTACAGGGTACTTCAACTGAATTTAAGATTTCACATTTCTTTCATATTCTTTACAGATTACTGTACGAGACCCATAACCCATGTTTCCCCATGTGCTCTTTCCTCCATGGCCTCAACCTGTTTCTCTAAGAATGACGACCAAATTGTGTGCTTCTAAATGCTGAGGAAGGACACAGGGAACAAGAAGTGACTAAGAACCTTGTGTTCAATGTAGCCGAAGGGAAGAGATGAGTTTTGTCAAAACTGACAGACATCAGGAAGAAAGTTTTACAGGGATGAAAACTTGGAATAGAAACGGACAGTTGACAGACAATGTGATGGAGGAAAGGGTTGAGACAATGAGCAAACGGACAAAATGAGGAAAGAAATTATTTTTAGGCTAATGGACAGTGTTGGGTACAAAGAACGAGGGCAAATAAGGTCCCATGTGAGAACAAAGCCAAAATGTGACTGTACAACCTAACAGAGACTAGACAAAAGAAAGACATTAGTAGATACACGTTGAAATTACCCATGTATACCTGTATAATCATTAACAAAGTACACAAGGGGAGGAATCTGTGAAAACAAGTGCTGCAATTCGGATTTTACTGTCCTTATCCACCAAACACTGCACCTGTCCCTTTTAATCCATTATGCTTGCTTATCAGTGACAGTATAGAGACTTTTGGGATTACAAATGGAACATAAGATTTTTGGAACATAATTTGAACATAAGATTTTTTATGAAACATTTTTTTATATCATGTCAGCACTACTGTATAAACTTATTGCTTCATACACTTTTGTTACCATTTACTCCTTTGCTACCATTTGTTTTTTTAGTAAATCACATATTGACTTTGTTAAGTGTAGGCTGATGGAAACAGCCATAACAATGGAAACGATATAAGGCAGGGTACACTCTGAGATGTTCGCTAGTCTTGCATGCCACGTATATACAAACATGCTAAAACATTTTTGAATCTAAATGAACTCAGCTGAACCAAGTGTGTTTTGAGCTATGGGAAAGCCATGCAGGTATGTGGAGAACATAACCTCCACATGCATGTCCCCTGTCCTTGATGTGTAACATGATGGCTTTACCCACTGAAACGCCGAACACACCTTGCTCACAATTTCATTATTTTAATTTATATTCTGTTTTGATGAGGGTGTCACAATGACCGTACAATATTTTATATTTTAAATATTACATTTATTCATGGCAGTACGGTGGCGTGGTGTTAGCACTGTCGCCTCGCACCTCCAGGCCTGGGGCTTGATTCCCGTCCTGGGCCTGTGCGCATGGAGTTTGCATGTTCTCCCTGTGCTTGGTGGGTTTTCTCCGGTTTCCTCCCACAGTCCAAAGACATGCAGGTTCGGTTAATTGGTGTGTCCAAAATTGCCTGTTGTGTGTGGGTTGGTGCTCTGCCCTGGGTGTCCCCTGCCCTGCATCCTAGGTGTTCTGGGATGGGGTCCAGGCTTCCCCACAACCCTCACCAGGAATAAGTGGTATAGAAGATGACTGACCGACATTTAGTAGACAACTTTGTCCAAAACGACTTACAAATGATATGTAAATGTTACAGTAAAATTGGTTTTCTGTATTCAGCCCATCCCCTGAGGGGAACAGTGGACCACCATTTTTTTGGCACCCAGAGAGCTAGCGCTGAGTGTCTCACACAGAGACACACCTAGTGACTGGGCGGGATTTGAACTGGGAGACTTCTCTATCCCAACCTGATGTTCTACCCATAAGTCACCTATATATAACATGAATTATATTTGAAATTATATATTGAAGGGTAAAAACCACACATTAAGACACATTAAGACATTTTAAGCAAAACTGAGTAATATATGTATTTTTTCCATTCATTCATTTATATATATTTATATATATAATTTTAGTGGGTGCAGTAGTAGTAGTAACATTAAATTTTCCCCCTACATTATACTGACAGTGTCACAGATGTGGTGGACTAAAATGTACTGATTTCTCTTTTCCAGTGGTGACATTTTTGTGTCACTGTTGGAAGCAGGAAGCTAACTAGGGAACCTGCCATGTTCATGTTTTAATGATTTTTGTCTTAATCTGTGTGAACCGTGGCATCGCCGGTCTCATAATTCTGCTTGATAATTCTAAAATGACTTTGAACTTGACTGTTTCCTTTTTTTATAATTTTAATATTTTTTATATCCTGTTCTGTACATTATGGTATTATTTTACAGTGCTGTCAGGTCTGTGCCATGCTCAGGACTGGTTGTCAAGGGCACTGGGTTTTCCGGGACACTGAAAAAATAGGACACTCATTACTGATGTGGTTTCCTGTTTCATAGCGATCGCCACATTTGCAGGTGTCAGGCCAATTTGGTGTATGCGGTGACGGATGCTGGCACTGTACTGCGGTGTGTAGTCTGTTGAAGCGCAGCCAAGGGAAGCTGTCCAAAATAGTCTGGAAAACCTACCCGGCTTCAACGGGGGAGGGGGGCGTGCAATCCTGAGAGGCACCTGTCCTTCACAGGGAAGCTACTCTTTCCATCTTGGTGCGGGTGGAGGCGGTGGTGGTTAATGAGGAAATTCTGACTTTGATGCCTCAGCCTGTCTTGAGGGGGCTTGGAGCAGATGTGATGCTCTACATAAGGATCAAAGTGAGAGCGGCGCAACGCAGGCTTTTCTGCACAGTGTGGATAATGTGTGGCTGACGCTGGTAATGAGAGCTGGCCGCAGTTTTGGTTCTGACTGACTGCAGCAGACCAAAAGCTTATTAAATACTGTCATCGTCACTTTGCCGGGAGTGGGAGGACACTCCATAATCGTTTCTGATCCTTTCATGGCAGAAGGTGGAAGTTCAGGCTAAATGTAAACGTAGTTTACAAAAAGATTTCTGCATTTTTTGTTTTTCCAAGAGATGTATTTAAAAAAAAAACATGCATTTTAATATTTTTACTTCTGAACTGTAATAATTCGTTATATTCTTCATTAAATGTTAGAACTGTGTAATCCCCCAATAAACTGTTTCATGTAATTTTCTTTTTAGATGTTGGTGAACATGGCTGTGAGCAAGGATGAGGCAAGTTCTGTTATTTATATAAAGCTATTTGCTTTCTTGATTTGTTTCCTTGAAGGTGCAACAAATATGTTAATTTTGGTGATTAAGCGTAGTAAGTCCAAAGTTATTCACAATGCATTCTTCGTATAAGATTGATACCTTTTGGGTTCATTAACTAAAATCTATCAGTGTGAATTGAAGTATAAAGCTCAGCATATTCTTTATGCTATCAAATGGTAGTGATGGAAATACAGACTTGTCATGTTAGTAAAACGTCCACGGCTGGTGTGTTTAGACAACATGAGTACCGGAAGATGTACATCATTAATTTTGTTACAAAACAACAACGGAAAAATAGTCGTCAGTGTTATTTTGTAATGTGTAAAATGTTTATTCTGAAAGGCTTGTAATTAGTGTGCAGGCAGTGTGGCATCTTTTGCATTCTTAAATGAAATTTGCTTACACGTGTACAATGGATATTTGAGAGGTGTTGCCTTATAATGTCTGTTTAAAGTAAGAAAGGCAGCCACTAATACATATTAAAGTTTCCATATATATTTTTGATGACAAAAATTATTCTGTCAGCTATGATTAAAAACGAACAAAAACAATATTTTAATGACTAATGTGACTAAAATGCAGCTTAGTCAGAATACTAAAACAAAACACAAATTTGTCAAAACGAATACTGATGTGCATAAATGGGAACTGAATAAGAAGTGAAGTGGCGTGGTGGTTAGCACTGTTGCTGTGTACCTCCACGCCTGGGGTTCAATTCCTGCCTTGGGTCTGTGTGTGTGTGGAGTTTGCATGTTCTTCCTGTGCTTGTTGGGTTTTCTTTGGGACATGCAGGTTAGGTTGATTGTTGTGTGTATGCATGCCCTGTGGTGGGTTGGTGCCCCACCCTGGGTATCCTGTGCCCTGGGATGGGCTCCAGGCTTCCCCATGACCCTCACCAGGAATAAACGGTTAATAAACAGATGCTGGATGAATGAGAAATGGCACTTGTGCACTCTAACTTCCATCAGGTACTCATTATTTCACTTGTGCACTTTCAGAACGTGTATATCCCTGAACTATTTGTTTACTTTTAAGATCGTTGTTATTTCAGTTGTGACTCCTAATACACTGCTAAAAAAAAATTTAAGGAGCAGTGTATTAGGAGTCACACTGAGCTCCTGAACAGTCTGAGATGCAACTTGATGGCGTTGGACAGACTGAAACATAATGTCGCAGAGGTGTTCTATCAGATTTATGTTAGGTGAGCGTGGGGGCCAGTCAATGGCATCACTTCATTTTCCAGGACCTGCCTGAATACTCTCACCACATGAGGCCGGTCATTCTCGTCCGTAGGTTCCAGGAGGAACCCAAGACCCACTGCACCAGCATAGGGTCTGACCCTGGGTCCAAGGATTACATCCCGATACCTAATGGCAGTCAGGGTGCCGTTGTCAAGCCTGTAGGTCCCTCCATGGATATGCTCACCCAGACCATCACTGACCCACCACCAAACCAGTCATGCTGAATGATGTTAAAAGCAGAATAACATTCGCCATGACTTCTCCAGACTCTTTCACATCTGTCACATGTGCTCAGGGTGAACCTGCTCTTTGTGAAAAGCACAGGGCACCAGTAGTGGACCTGCCAATTCTGGTGTTCTCTGGCAAATGCCAATTGAGCTCCATGGTACCAGGAAGTGCGCACAGGGCCCACTAGAGGACGTCAGGCCCTCAGGCCACCTTTATGACGTCTGTTTCTGATTGTTTGGTCAGAGACCTTCACACCAGTGGCCTGCTGGAGGCCATTTTGTAGGTCTATAGCAGTGCTCATCCTGTTCCTACTTGCACAAAGAAGCAGATACTGGTCCTGCTGATGGGTTAAGGACCTTCTACGGCCCTGTCCAGCTCTCCTAAAGTAACTGCCTGTCTCCTGGAATCTCATCCAAACTGTGCTGGGAGACACAGCAAACCTTCTGGCAATGGCACGTATTGATGTGCCATCCTGGAGGAGTTGGACTGCCTGTGTGTGCAACCTCTGTACGGTCCAGGTATCACATTTATTGGTAGTGACACTGACCCTAGCCAAATGCAAAATGATTGAAAGACAGTCAGAAAAGATGATGAAAGAATGTCATTGGCCTCCACCTGTAAAACCATTGCTGTTTTGGGGATTGTCTCATTGTTGCCCATCTAGTGCACCTTTTGTTAATTTCATTAACAACAAAGCAGCTGAAATTGATTAACAACCCCCTCAACTACTTAACTGACCAGATAAATATCCCAGAAGTTTAATTGACTTGCTGTACTCTGATTAAAAAAAGTGCTCCTTTAATGTTTTTGAGTAGTGTATATTTGAATTAAATAATTATAGTTAAGAAGGGGAAAATTACTTGTTAACTATTGTAATAAGCTCAGCTGAATAACATAAATGGAGAATCTTGATGAAGTCTTGATATACAAGTCTTGACTCTTTTGGAATGATTTGAAGCTGCTTATGGTTGTGACAGAGAAATACCTGCTGTTGGGCTTTGGTCAGGTAAGACCTAGGTGATGCACTTCTGTGAGTCACTACAACAGGCATTGACCAGGACTTTTGTAAGTACAATTTGGTAAGAACCTTGTCTCTGGACTACAGTGGAGGTAGGCATTTCACTCTTACGTCTGTTGTAGTAATGGATCTGCCTTTTGTTTTTAAGGCATCTGTAGCTTGGATTTGTTCCCTACTAGGCTGTTTAGGTAGCAAGTTACCTTTGAAGGTAGATTAGGTCATCCTGATCCTCCTGCCCAGTAGAGGCTTTGCAGCACTGATTCCAGTGCACCTGCATGGACTTCCTTGGCAGCACACAAGTGCAAGGAGGGGATGCTTTAGTTTGAGGATTCGTATGGCTGTTTGGACTGTTCTTTCAGTATTAAACTGTAGGTTATGGGGGCTAAAAGTTGTGAATAAAATCAAACTCACTGGCTAATTCCTTGGATTTGGCACTATAAAACTGGTGCATACTTGGTGCATACTTGGCTGTGCAGTTAAACAGTATCAGTAACCTTTACTGACTTTTACATTTATTCATTTAGCAGGTGTCAAAGTGTGCAAGATTCAGTTAAGAGTTAATTTGGACTAACACAGCAAATGGTTAAATATCAATAATACAAGTTAAAACTAGCAGTAGCACAATTGATAAGTAAGCAGCACTTTAAACATTGGAGCGATAGAGATGCAAAGCTGAGAAGGTTCAAGTGCTGAGGTGTTCCTTGAAGAAATGAGTCTTCAGGTGTTTATGGAATGTGGAGGAAGACATCAAAGCTAACATCTGATTGGCACTTTGTCTAGGCTTTTCATCAGAGGGATGAGGAGTTTGTGATCAACTAGAATTCCTCTAGGCTAGTTTTTTTTTTTTTTTTTTTTTCTTTTCTTTTACAAGACTGGACACAGGTCAGACAATGTTTCCCTATATGCACATACCTGGTTTCAGCATTGCTTAAATGTTTTGAGAAATTCACCCCTGGTTGTCAGTCTTTGCTATGGAGCTGCATAAGGACCTCACCAATCCCATAGCTACTTGCAACTGCTGTGGGCTTGTTCACATTGTAGAAAGTCAAGGTAGGGGCCATCATAAGCAGTTCTTTTCCTGACCAAATGCTGCTGCTTGCACTGGTCCCCACAGCCATATCATCTTGGACTTTAGCAGCTGACCTCAGTTGCTCCAGCACTAATTGCAAGCATTTATCATGCTCCAGCATGTTTTTAGCATGAACATGTATGTACACCATGATGCCTTGTAGACCTCCCAATGTCTTGGTCATCTTTGTTTGGAATACCTTGCGTGTTATACTGATCCCAAAGGGAGCCATTTGAAACAATATCTGGCACATGGGGTGATGACAGTTATTCAGTCTTTGACAGTCTGTGCCCAGAAGAATTTGCCAGAACCCAGTTGAAACATCCAATGTAGAGAACACAGTGGATCTACTTAGACCTGCAAGTATTTTTCAGCTGTGGGCAAAATAAATACTCCTGTTTCACAGCTTTGTTGAATTTCCTCAAAGCAGTACAGATGTGTATTTTGCCAGATTTTTTTTTTTTTTTTTTTTTTTTTTTGGGGCAAGAAACATGGGGGCATAGAGCCTACAGAGCAGTGTCTCCTTCTCTATAATTCAATTAGTCTCCATCTTCTAGTTCCTCCTTCAAAGCTTTTAGCAGAGGCACAGGGACCCTGCATGCACTGTGGACTGCATATGGCTGTTCATTCTCCTATAGTTCAGTGTTCACAGGTTGTCTTTAATAGACTAAACTCTGCTGAAGTGGTGGTAACTTAAAAAACCCTCTTTATTAACCCCATTGCTTGTGTTACTGGACGACTGAGCAGGCTACTGACACTGTTGTGCTTGACAAAGATTTTAAAAGAATAGTCTTTACCCTTATTTGTGCACGTCACAAATTTGCCAGCACACTTCAGAGGGCCTCCAGGGCCAAACAGTATTGCCCAAGCGCTGTGCATCTTTCGATCTGGTTTGAGAGCTTTGTATATGCCCTTACTCACAATACACTCATCTGCTCCCGTGTCTATTTTAAAGGACACTGGTATTTGCTATATTGACTTGAACTGTCAATCCATCATCAAACAGGGATATGCTATTCACTCAGCCCAGAAAATAAGACGCTTGTCCATTGTTCTATGTGACCTCTCTGACTAGTTTGAGTTGGCCCATTATTTCCAATGGCCCTTTTTGGGGCATTTGTTGTATGTTGATCTTGGGGCGGGGCATTAATCCTGCTTTGTGTGGGGTGTTTTCCCACTCTGACCACAATGTTTAAAACTGTTATTGTCTTTGGAGTCCCTTCTTGCCTGTGTGCTGTTTTTACCACTTTTTGTACTTTGTTATACCCGATGCATCAGACATAAGCCTCAGTCTTGTTGGCTCACTTGAGCAGTTACTTCCTCAGACTGACAGATGTCTTTCATGATCCTTTCTAGGGTGAGTTTTGAAATAAGATGTGCTTCTTCATCTTGAATTCCCATGATGATCCAATGTTTAACATTTTTGTTGATTAATTTCCAAATCACAATGTTTCGATTCTCTCTCCCTCATACTGCACTCTGATGAAAGCATGCTCATTCGTGAATCACGTTCTGTTTTGGAATGAAGTATGCATCAAACTTGGCCATGACAGCTTCATAGTTTGTATCCACCCCCTCATTCAAACTAAAAACATTCTCTGCCCCTTTGCCTAATGTATAAATCAGTGTGCTTACTTGTATGTTGCTACCGTCCTTGTCCAATTTGATGTCTGAAACTGCATAAATTGATTTTCCCAGTCTGCCCACTTGCTCAGCTTGTCAATGGAAAGGTTTCTGGGTTGACTAAACTTTGCCATTGTCGGTTGGAGACTTCTTACATTATGTAATACGCTCTATTGAATTAAATGGAGAGTTTTAATAAAGCCTTCAATAGTTCTATCTTTTACATTCAATATTCTTGCCATGATAATCCTCCTTTATATTAACCATATCAATTCATATGTGGGGTCTGAAGCTTGTAAAATGTTGCATTGACAATTGTCCTTGACAATTACCATTATGTGAAAAGTTCTTATTGTCAAACAAGTCTTCAGAGGTGACCAGACATTGAGATCAGAATGCTACCTACTCCTTTCTGTATTTGCTGTGACCAGGCAAGGTGGAGGCTATTGTCATTAATGTTTTCAGATGAACTTTAGTATCCTAGTTATTTGTTATTACTGAGCTGTATCAGCTACGAAAAAACACTGCATGCAAATTGGAACGCACTGAACATGCCCATTTATCAAGCGAACAAGCTAATTGGGTAATTAATCTCCCTGGTTTTGTGTGAGAGCTGGGTGTTCTACTCATTGTTGCTTGCTGTGGGGGGGAAATTGTCTTCAGTTAGATTTCTACTGTGCTTTGGAGAAAGGGTTACTGCTGAGAAAACTGGCAGAGTTCACATTTTCTGTCCCCAGGGTAGCAACTGTGACAAGAGTAGTGTCTATAAAGGGCTGGTCAAGGTGTATGCCTTTAAAATGCTTAGATGCGCTATTATTTAGATGTTAAGTATGCACACTCAGCACTTCCGAATCATAGAAAACAATCAACTTTTTTTTTATGTTAATTCTTCGTGCTGGGTTTGTGGGTATGTCTCTTGCACATATGACTTTATAGATTGCATAGACTGGATGCTGATTAAATTCAATGGTATTTATAAATAACAGGCTATCTGGGGGGAAAATTTATGTTTCAGTTTAAAATCATCTTGCTCCTCTGGCTGCAGTGTGTGACGCAGCATCAAGTTGGCTAATTATTAGATGGGAAATGTCTGATTGTCCAAAATCTCTGTAATGAGCTCCACGTCACAGCCTGCTCTGTATTGTACAGGATTTGTGAATGCATTAAATTACTTTCAGAAGTGTTTTTTCCCCCAAGCCCTTCATTCTCATAATCTCAGCCAAGTTGTCTCCTAAATGACCTGCCTGATTATGAAACGGTCAGTCATCTGAGCTGCGGCAGCTAACAATCCCTCCCGGTGCTTATGCATCAAACGGTCACCTCAATCTTATTCAGACAAATGCATGTTATTTACATGCTAGCTTTGCAGGTGTTTCAGTCTGCAGGGCTTTCGCTACATCAGGCTGCAGAATGCTGTTATATCACATTATTTCTGCAGATATTATTCTGTTTTTTTTTTTTTTTTCCTCTGTTGCATCCTGATCCCCTACAGGAAACCTTTACTCTCGGTGATGCATATCTAATTTATTTATTAGAATAAGTCATCACTGTGGTAAAATTTATTGTTTTTGTTTGGTTGAATATTTGTTTTTTTTTATTTTATTATTATTTTTTTTATTTATTTATTTTTTAAATAGTTTAGGACCCTGCACCAAATGATTTAAATATTTCAACAAAATACATAGGTGCCTAAATAAATCTGAAACCATTATATATAGATTATAGACTCGTCTTCCATATGATGCCAGAAGTACTTGCCTAATGCCCCAAAGTTCAGCTTTAAAGAACATTTGGCTTGAGAGACAGGTTCCTATGCATACTGCATCGTTATGCATTATCAAGCTTGTCCAGTTCTGGCCAGAACAAAAGTAAATAGGTAAACAACTAAACAAATGCATGGAGTGAGGATTTTTCTACATTTCTCACAGCCAGAAATTATAATAAAAAAAAAAAAACTATTCAGTAAGCTTAATGGAAACCATGTCAGCTTTTTCCTCTGTGATATACAGTGTATGTGATGTTAAAGCCTTACTCCTGTGTGGGCATTTCCTTTTAATTTTAGCCTTCTTCACAGCAGTGGCTGACACCTTAATCCCACTGAAGTGCAATTGGTTTTGCAATATTGCTTCTTCAGAATTATATCGTTGCCACAGAACCAGCAGGCATCCATTTTTTTTTTCTTTCTAATTTCTGAATTTTACTACTGATATAGTTTGACATTTTTAATATATGATTACATTCCACTTTGATTATAGCTATTAGAGACTATTAAATTTGTGCTCTGGTCTTAGCCAAGTGGCATTGCTAAATCAATACAAATGCTCTGGTGTGTTTGGAAGGATTTTGTTGTTATGTGGTGTTTTTTTTTTTTTTTTTTTTTTTTTAATAGCAGTGTTCATTGTGTGTTATTTACACTAAATGGCCCCTTTATTAGTTAAACAAGTTAAATTGGTTGGTAAC